>JAOSLQ010052061.1:0-25699 GCA_025629905.1 Lorius lory
GGGGTTGGACTAGATGATCTTTTGAGGTCCCTTCCAACCCTTGGGATTCTGTGATTCTGTGATTCTGTGATTCATATACACATACATGCATAGACACAGGGGTGGAATTAGTAATAAATACATAAAGCTTGTTCACATGGTGGCTGAAGTAGATGATGATAACAAGTGAAGACAAACCCCATACTTAAGGGTACTGACAACTATTAACAATTTTTCACCTGTAATAAAACTGAAACAGTAAAAATTAGAAAAGGATCACAGTGTAGTAAACTTAATACAGAATTTAGGATTATGCTGAAAATATTATATGAAGGGATGAAGAGGGATAACAGGAGTAAAAATTAGACATTATCAGTTCTGTTAAGAACTAAACTCAGAAGAAAAGTTAAGAACACAAAGCTGAGGGTGACAGGACAACCTCCAGCCCAAATTCTGAAATAAGAGGAACAAGGTATTGCAGGTAGCAAGATTGCTATCTTGTCCTACAGGCATGGAAGAGACTAGACTAGCATAGAGCAACAAAGCAGTACAGGAAATAGCAACTTGAGCAATAGATGGTCAGTAAGCCCAATTTCAATATACTTTTCAATAATGTGTATGTTCCTAAAGGAAGTTCTCAGAGAAAGCATATTTAAAGACATGCAGGTCAAGGGAGGAGGAGTGGCCAACAACATCAATTCAGCATCAACTCAGTAACTTTCTTCAAGGTTCTGGGGTTTATAAGACATTGGGAATGTGAGAGACCTCATATATCTGAAGTTCAGAAAAACATTTTTGATATGGTGCCGCATGGGAAATTGTTACGCAGTCTACAGAAAATTAGGATTAATACTAGAAATATTAGGTCAATAAGAAACTAACTAAAGGGAAAATGAAAGTGCTTAGTATTGAGAAGTTTCAGGCTAGAGGGAAGCTATTAAGAGAGTTCCTCAGTGATCAGCAAGAGAAATCATGTTATTTTCATAATGACCTTGGCCAAAGTACAAGTACTACACTCATGAAACCTTATGCTAATTTTTTGGGGGGGAGATAATAAATATTGAGGAGCATTAGGATATCCATATGCAAAGAAATTTAGGACCTTGAAAATACAAATGATATAAATGCGATAAAAATCCATCACACATAGAGCAAGGCCATCCCCCTAAGGACTTAATAAAACATTTCTTCCATATGCCAGAAGTTGATCATGAAGTTGAAAATGACTGAGGTGGAAAATGATCAGTCATAGGATTTGAGTTGTTAGTGCTATATGCACAATGCAACTCTAAGCTGCATCAAACAAGATTTTTCAGGAAAGAAGGAAATGCTGATATTATTGAACAAGATGTAGGGGAAATCTAATCATTGGCATCTTTAAAATGCCATAGAATCCTGTTTAGTCATGTTAAAGAATGGTAAAAATTGAAGGTGCCAACATGATCAGAGAAATGGAAAATCTAACTGACAAAAAGAGACATAAAGTGCTTAAGCATATCTGGTCTGGTGAAACGAAAGCCAAGAACAAATATGTCAAGTAACTGAACAGTGAAGGAGAAAAGAAAAAATTATTCAGTCCAGGGAGTACAGCTGGCACAAGGAGGAATAAATATGAGATGGCCATGAATAAAGTGGGCTGTAAATTAAAGAATAAAAGTCTAAACATCAGAACAATCAGAACCTGAATCAGCCTTGGAATAGGAGAAATGAATACAGCTACCCTCCCCAGACTAACAGCTAGCCACACTGTGCTTTACAAGCTCATAAGGAGGACCAGTATAAAGTGCTAGTTGAAACAGTAAGGAGGTGGAGTTGGCAAGTAGTACTTTTCAGGAGCTGCTGTAGCTGTTTACACAATAATACACCATTTTTCCATAGACTAAATGTGCTAATTAAAACAATCTCAGTAACTTTTTGAGGAATTCACCACAGCATGCCCCTGGGACAGTTGTGATCTTTCCACTTCAATTACATTTTATTACTGAACTGTTAAGTGACATTTTCATATACTTAAATATAAACTCTGCCTCAAATTAAGCAAAATACATACAAAAAAGAATATCCAGAACTAGCCATGAAGAATTCCGTTTCTCAGATCACAAATCTGTAATTTATCCTCTTCTCAATAGATATATACATTCCTCTTTGTTTAAAGACATAATAATTTTGCAGGCATAATAATTTTGCTCTGTTTTTACATAGCTACTCAGATATAATATAAAAGATGCACTTAGTTGATGAAGTCTGGATGATCAGAGGGAAGAAAGAGCTTTTTTAATGCCATGCATATGTGTGCACCGCTCTTTCATTAACAGCCACTTTCCAGGACAGGCTTACACATGCGATTTATTCCTTAAGGAGGTAAGAACTGACAAAAGTCAAGTACTCATTTTTTTGTAAAGAAAGAGTCTAATCGAACTAGATACATGAATTTAGACAGTTCAATTATCATAGACCCTTGTGAAGGGATATTTGAAGGAAGAGTAACCTTTTCATTTGTCTGAACAGAAATGACTGAGGAGCAAGACGGAATAACTGTCAGTGAGACCTTGGCAGTCCTTTCTTTTATGATAAGGTCAGGACTCTTTATCTGACCAAATGAAAAGCCATGAAGTGGCTGGGAAAGCCATTGCAAGAGATACTTGATAAGGAATTTTCAAAGCTAAGTTAGCACTCCAGCTGATGACTCAACAGCATCCTCACTAATTGTCCCCAGCTCAGCATCTAGGTCATTAACAGCAGCACACTTTCCCATCCTGTATGTTTCGCATTGCCATACTGTTGGAGCTCCAGGCAACTGACTGGAAGGACTGTAAACTGCTCCCAAAATTAGTTTGCAAACTGATATACTATCATTAGAAATCATTCTTCTAGATCAACTGTACACTTCCCAGAACAAGCCCATGACTTACATTTAGTTGCTTACTGCAGTAGTTACTTCTTTTATAAGTTATTTAAATTTTATTTTAAATAAAACCATAATAATCTACCTGTATCAAAACCCAAGCAGATGGTGAGAAAATATGTCATTACCAGTAGTGATAGTTAGAACTTGTTTTGACCCTAGCACACTGTACATGAGGAATGGCAAAATTAATAGCAACATCAGAGACCCCACTATTTGTAGAGAAATACAACAGAAAGAATTAACAAGTACATACAAGCAACTTCACTCAGAAAACAATGATCTGGTTGCCAACAGACAGGTATACTGTCTCCAATACTGCCCTGCAACATACAGGTATTCAAACTTGTGCCTCTGTTATTAGTATGACAGTTATTTTCCAATAATTCCTGACTGCAGTGATGTAGGATTTGTATCTGTTAAGAGATAAAAGAATATAGCTCAGTGCCTTCATCTCAACCTGCTCCGAATAAAATGTTGTTCACCCCCTTTTATCACAGAACTTGCAAAAACTGCTTGGACTTGGCTTTCAGAGGCATCCATCCTTCAGAGCTTCATGTAGATCCAGGACGTGTGTGCCGAGTTTAATGAAAGACATTCTGCTCTAGCAGGGTTCAAGGATATGTATTAACAGCTACGCTGTGGTCATCGTGCTGCCTGCAAAGAGAGAGCTATAAATGCTTCTGTTTACACACAGCTGGCTTCATTTCTCCTATCCAAGACATCGTCTGCTCCGTGCTCACTGACATAAGTGGTGTCATGGGATGTGCTCTTGTGCTTTTGTACCATTCAAGTGCAAAACCAACCATCATTTCCAATTTCTCTCCTGCCCTTGGGCTTTTCTTCACTGGTTGAGAAAGAATCTGATAAATTATCATTTTCATGAGCTCATTTTAGAGCTGAAAAGTACAGACTGTATTTTTAAAACATGGAGTTCTCCAGAATCCATGTTCTGTTTATTAATTATTTTAGTGTTTGCTGAGTGCTACCTTCAAGTTAACTCACATCTCATCACCAGCCATCTTAAATAGCTGGCTTGCAAGTGCAATATATGACTTTGATCCTAGATCCCTAGAAATGTAGAATGATTAAAAAAATCACTTTGATAACTGACCCCCAAATTTACATTTAAATGAGATATTACTTGAAAAAAATAACTCTCATGTTACTCTAAAACTATTAAAATGTTGAGTTTTAGAGCTTGCCTTCTTTTATGTAGCTCTTGAGTACTAACTTTGATCAATGCTCAGCTGTTCCATTTATTAAAATCTGTCATTTCATCTGCAGAATTTGTACTTGTTTAGTATTGCAGCTTCATCAAGATCTCTTAAATAAGCTTAAAAAAAGGTGTTGGATAAATATAATCCTACGCACAATATACTGCTCAATGATTTCCCTAGATATCCTCAGATTGGTGTTGCTGAGCAAAATGACTGAAGAACTTAACGTTGCCACTTAAGTGTTCTCTCTTATTTCTGGCACTTTCTAATCAGTTAATTGGTTTCATCCTTGTTGGTCTCTGCTAAAGTAGTCTACACAGAAAACTACACAAACAAAGCAGATGGTCCCATGTTACTGTACATTGCTTCACCTCCAGAATTAAATTTATCTCCCTGATCTAATCTGTCATATGATTTTGGGAAAAGAAATAGTTTTTTTCTGTTGTTGTTTACTAAGAAAAAATGTGTAAATCATAAATGTAGAACAATTTCCATTGAATGTGGAAATACTGTGAATGTGTTGAATACTCACATTTTTCTTAGGACGGTGGGAAACTAATTTGTTTTTTTCCTGGGCCTGTTAAATAGATGATGTTGTTATCTCAGGTGACATGTCAGCAGAAAGCTAGCATGCAGTAGAGGCAGTACACAATACTAATGAAACACTCCAGAGGCAAATCTGGTATACACTGTCACTAATTCAAAGTTTATGGTAGGTTTTCTTATCAGTGAAGCCACCTTTTCCAATTTCTTTTTCTCTATTGGCTTTATCCATATTAAGCTCGAAGGAACACGAAAGCTCTCGGATATGGCTTGCTGAATATTGGCATGATTAATACCTGCTACCTGACAGCTGTGTGTTCTTTCATTGTAAACAGCCCGAACTGTGTCCGTACTGAGGTATGGCTTTTGAAGGACTCCTCGTATGCAGAAGGGGGTGGCAGGAAAGAGTGGATTCAGAACCATTCTCCACACTTGCCCTACTTTCTACAATAGTTTTTGCACCAAAAAAGTAGTCTGAGCAGCCATGGGCAGGATTACAGCACTGGGGATTTTTAAATAATGCTAATTCTGAATTAACAATGGGTGGCAACAATTTATTCCAAAGTATGAAAGGTGCTGTTTACTTGCCCAGCAAGAGGCCACTCCAGCTGAAACACAAATGGGGGCCCACTGATTATGCACGACAGACACAAGTGGCAATAATTAAAACAGTTTTCAGAGAAAAAAAAACCCTCTTTGACTAACTGCAAGCCTGTGGCCTGAGGGTCACCAAAGATTTCTAAGCAAATCTAAATTCTCTTTTAGTGTAGTCATCACAGCATCTTCATGGTAAAGGCAAATATTGCTGCCATTTCATGGGAGACTGACAGGAGAAGGTGATGGCATGAGGTGACCAGATAATGGACAACAGCAATCCCTAGTACCTATAAGCAAGAGTGCTTTAGTTCACACCTCTCCATTGAAAAAGCATGTATCTTCTACTATTTCTCTCACCAAAAGGCATGTCAGTTGGATAGTTGGCTTAATGGGCAGAAGCCCTGTGCCAAAAGCAGCTGTTTCACTGACCCTCTCCTCTCCTGTTCTGTGGTAAATGCAAACTGGTTGCTGCTCACCACCAGCTGGAGTTATCTGACACCATGGCTTCCCTGAAATTTAGCTGGAACCCACGAGTACCTAAGATGATGCTTGGAAACAACCTGCAAGATCAAGCTTAGCTCTCTAGTAATGAATCTGATGCATGCCATTCACGCCAGAAGTCACACAAAACCTCCAAACTTACCTACTGATGCCCACCTCAAAGAATGTCTTCACATTATAGAAGGAATTAAACATTTTAAAGGAACACTGATATTAATTATAGCAATTCACAGCAGTGAGCCCTAAAACATTGTCTCAGCCCTGCAATTACAGATCTTGATTTGATTTCCTTTCCTTTTCTTTTTATTTTCTCCAACAAGCTGCTGATGGGTTGCAGTGCCTGACTTTCCATGACATAAGCAAAACTGATTTTCCCTGGCTCT
Source organism: Lorius lory (assembly GCA_025629905.1). Taxonomy (NCBI): domain Eukaryota; kingdom Metazoa; phylum Chordata; class Aves; order Psittaciformes; family Psittaculidae; genus Lorius; species Lorius lory. Next base: position 6,129 of record JAOSLQ010052061.1, read on the forward strand.
GAAAAGCCAAATCTCTTTAGGGAGACAATGTTTCTTCCTATTGCATCTCCTGTTCCTCTCACCGTGTCACGTGCACACTTCAGAAGCACAAGACACCTTCCTGTTTTGTGCTGAATACCATTTTTTGCTCAATCTCTAATCAGCCAGTTGTTAAGGGAGCTGCAAAAGCACACAAAGAGAGCAGCTGTTCCTTGCTGCTGCAAACGTGCAGCTCCCTAGGCAAATGCTGTCTGAGGCGCTATCCAGAAGCAGCTGCTGAGGCACGTGAAGGCCTTCCCACACCACAAACTAAACGTTCTCCTCAGGGAAAACTCTCACCCTATGGCATGAGCAACTCAATTCAGCATTTTGTTTAATGTAGCGTCATGAAAAGACAAACTATATTGCTATATTACTATGTCACTATAATCAGCTAAAGACACAGAGGTTGATTGAAAACTAATATAATAGGGGTCTTTTTTAAAATAGTCCACATAATTTGCAGCAGAAATTAATAGCTGGTGATTTTCTGGCTATTATAAGCACCACAGCATTTGGTAATGGAATGTAACCAACCAAACTACATGCAATACCTAAGGTAATATAGTCACCAAGGTAAGCAAAAATAGCGTTTTTTTTAAACCACCAGTTAAAGGTACAGGGCATATTAAGGAATGGTCACAACCCCCGGATAATTTAAAATTAAAATGGAGCACCTAGGCTGATATTCCATCTCATTACACCTTGTAACACTTCAACAGTTTTTAAATAAGCAATATATATTAAATCTGATTCCCTCAGTATTCTAAATTTTGGGGTTTTTTTTTGCGAAAAAAAGAGGGAGCAGGAGAGAATCAGGTTTAAATTGCTCAGACATAATGGATATAAATATAGGTTCTAAATGAAAGCTGTTGGTGTGCTGCTTCTTTAAAGTACCACCAGTTGAGTACATTAAAATACATGATCCTGCAAGACTTCAGGGGAAGTTGCAATACTTTAAGAAGCATTCCCAGAATTTAAAATAGTTTATCCCTTCCCAAGAAAGAAAGAAACCTGCCTTTTTGTACTTTACTCCAGTGAAAATTCCTTGTGTAAGCTGAGCTCTGTGACAAATCAAAAGACATGGCCATATGGATCAATTTGAGGTATCTATCTTGGCTATTCAATTCCCAGGGAAGACATATGGATGCTCCCTTTAAAAAACTAATGTGGAGGATGTGAACAGCATTTTTTACTGGAGAGATACTATTTGTCTGGATACCTTTTGATTTTGTTTTTGCTCAGCACTTCAACTGTGCTTAAAATTAATACTACTGGTTTTGTTTATAAAGCATCTTTTTATGGAGTATCTTTTCCAGTGAAGTATCTCTACAATAAAGGATAGATAACCATGTTGCCACTGTGAGAATTGCCCAAGAAATTATCTAATAATGGCTTTAGTTTGTATTAATGTACAAAACAATGAGTAAACCAGAAATTAGACAGATTTTAATAAGAATTTAAGCATTTCCACTGTATTTTCTGCAGGTTTTAACCTGGTCATCAAGCAAAATTATTTGAACAGTTACATAGCTTTTTCCTAATTCAGTTTATTTGACAGTAGTAGATCAAGTTACAGATATTAAATATACATAAGTAGAAAACAAGATATTGAACCATGAAATGTCTGAAATGTCATAGAATTATAGAATGGTTTGGGCTGGATAAGACCTTAAGATCATCTAGTTCCAAGCTTACTGCCATGGGCAGGGGACACCTCCCACTAGGCCAGGCTGCTCAAGGCCTGTCCAACCTGGCCCTGTCAAATTAAATCACAGTAGAAATTCACTGTAGGACTTGAATCCCTATGCACTTTGAACTTAATGAAGTAAATTGTCATTGTTACCTACATAATTGCTGCTATTGACAACTGCAGGGAATTATAAATTAAAATAACCTGTTTCACTAAGACAGACTTGATAATGAAGAATATTACAGGAATATTTTGAAATTAAAGGAATATTTTGTACCTGGGGAAAAAAAAAAATATATCAGTCACCTCTACAATTCCGTATCCCAAGATATCCCACAGAAAGCAGTTATGCTGATTGCTAGCATTTAGTGTTCCGTTATGTAGAATAAACCTGTACTTAAATATCTATTTCTAGACTAATTACATGTGAGAAGGCTGTAATTGCACATGTCTAGCACAGTGTCGTCCATGTCCCAGGTGACAGTTTCTCTCCAGCACCTTTAAGCAGTGCTGGGATGGTGTGCCTTGAGAGGTGTGCAGCCCAGCTCCTTGTACTGGTAGGGCCCTGCTTACGGCAACTCACCATGCCAGTGCTCTGAGTGGACCTGAGGGACACAACCAGAGCTGACCCCAGTCAAAAAATGCCTCCTCTGCCTGGAAAGCTGTCCTGCCTCCTGGGAGGCCTCAGGTGATGCACTGGGAAGGAGTGTGGAAAAGCTGGAGCAGCTATTGAGTGCCCTCTACTCCCACCTCCCTGGCAGTGGGAAGGGAATTCCAACAGGTGTTCCCATCTGCTCCTTCTTCCCCACGCTCCTTTTCCTTATGAGCACAAGGGCACAGGCCCTTCAGCTTTAGGCAGGAAGTATCTTTTTTGTCTGTTTACTAGAAAGCCTTGAGTGGCTCTGTATGAGACTTAGAATCATAATTTTTCCATTTACACTAGCTGATATAATGAAGGAGCGAATCAGCCCCCTAAACAAATGATACTATGCCACCTTCAGTGCGAGGGATATACATACAATCTAAAATAAATTCTACTTGAATGAGAATATAAATAAAATTATGCAAAGGATATACTCATGGCACAAAGTAATTTCTTGTGGTCATTTTTGAGTGGGAATGTTGCCTTGGCAATAGCCTGTAAGGTAAGGATACAGTTAGAACTAAAAAGCCTGCCTGGAAAACACAAAAAAGAATGATAAATTACAGAGTTGCAAGAAGTTCACTGAGTTTTTGGCACTGTTCCTGTTGAGCTCTAATCTGGCCTGCCTGTCACGTTTGCTCTGATATCCATTTGGTACAGAGACTGAAAAAACAGGAGCATGCTCTCTATGTCTTGTACTATGTGTATGCATAAATCCCATCCACATTTCTCTGAAAGCCACAGTTCTTCGCCATGCAAAACTTATGTCTGCTTTCTGGAGTATATTAATAAAAGTTGCAGCAATAACCAAACATTAGCTGAAATATTCTCTTCAGCCCTCATATATAACTTCCATTCCCAAACCTGATTAGTGTGAATCTGTCTCTGGGAGGAGACTCACACCCATATGCTATACAACCCAGCAGGCAAACAACTCATCTGACACAGCATGAGCCAGGAGCATCAACATATACTAACAAGATGAAATGTTTTAGACAAACATTACTCGCTTGTTCGAGAAACTGCGTCAAGTAATCTGCTTTTTGAGGAAGCTGCAAAAGTTATTTTACTTCCATATCTACCTCTGTAACCCCTCTGCAATAATCACTCAAGTTTCATGAAATATTTACACTGTTTAAAACACTTAGGCCATTTCATTATTATTTCAGATGGGAAAGTATGGTTAAGAGCAGTAGCTTTAAATCTGAGGAAGATTGTATGCTAGGTCAAACTCAGCAATAGGAAATACTGTATACACTGACCATTACCTAATTTTAGTTACAAGTGGTCTTAACAAACACACATACGTATGAAGAATTTAAATGCCAATTGTATTTGCAGTGTACTTCAACAAAGTATTATATATTAATACTAAATTCCGACAGTCCAGTGACTCATGTTGAAAAGGCTGGCTTTTGACACTTTTGCTATTTATGTGAGAGGTATTACATAAACTGCAAAATCAATACAAAATATTATCAAATAAATGCTATTTAAAAAAAAGAGCTAAAATACTTCTCAGAGTTTTTGTAAATCGGAATAGAGGGTGGTAAAGAGCAGGAATCAATGAATAAATAATGTTGACATCTGCACTACAGGCTCCCTTTAGAGTCGGAAAGGAATAAACACATCCAGACGATGGTTCTTTCATCTTAGTTAAGATATCTATGTAAGGTTAAGAGCAACTCACTTTAGAAGTGAATGTTTCTCTCCTCTGAGTATGAAAAAAGGATGCTAGGTCACAGTCTCATTGCTGTAATTGTAGAAATCCAAAAGCTAAGTTGAATTCCACTCACTGTTTCCAAATGACAGCAAAAACCCCACCCCAAGACTCAACACCCCCTCTGCCCAAGAAATTTCAAGAAGTATTATTAATAAGGAGCACTTATTTAGCTTGAAGAGCAAGACTTGGGTGCAATAAGATTACACAATTTCCTACAAAAAGGAGGAAAGAGACAAAATGTCTTCCTCTTCCACTCAAGATAGAACATCCAGCAGTGGGCTTCAACTGCAAACATGCAGATTTACAGTTCCTGTTAGGCCAAGCTTTCTAATGGGCAGCTAATTGCTGTCTAAGCCTAAACAGACTCTGTAAGAAGGCTGTGAAATGTGCACCCCTCTGAATTTTGCCAGAAGAGCAGATAACTCTTGGAAATTATTCTGTTTAAAACGGAGGGGTCAGACAAGAAAATGTCTTTATAATCCCTCGACCATAAGAGCGGTCCTTGGCTGATGGGTCCACTGTCCGTCTTACACATCTGTCTATCGCCAGTTACTTTCCTAAGCTCATCAGAAATCACTTTTACTCATGCTTGGCAGCACCATTTCAGCTTTCAAATCCAACAGAGAAGTTGAGAGCCCACAACTGCACAACAAATACAACCTTTTTTAACACTTTTCAGTGTCAGAAACGAAGGCAGCATGCCTAATTTCATTACGGTGTTGCAAATTAGCCTCCTTTAACCCAGCAACAGTCATTTGGCACAGCGGCTTAGTTTTCCATTAACTTTCCCTAATCATATTCCAAGTCCCAGTAATGATTTAATACCTTGTGTTCATTGCCAGTTTTGCTGCTGCCAGCATTTGACCTGCCTTTTTCCTCCCCTCTACCAACCCCATCATCGACTCAGGCCAGGCAAGGCACAGCTAAAAGAGAGCTTACCCACCATTAATATTCTCTCTATGTCTCACAGTCTCAAGGAAGCCATCAAGTCTCCTTGAGTCAGTGAGCTTACATTCAGTTAGCTCTGAAAGTCCTTACTTATGGTCGCGAGAGGCACTGTTTTGTCTTTGTTTCCTCCACACCAATAAATTCTCATAAACCAAACACATTCACTATTCTTACACTCTACCAAAACGTCATGTCTAACTAGAAAAATTGAAGTAGAAAAGTTCTGAATGTTCCAAAACCTTTCCATCCTTTCCAACCCTAACTATTCCATGATTCTATGATTTTACCTGGGAAATTTGTAAAAAGCAGTGTTCTCCCACAAAAAAAAGAAAACAATGAAACAAACAAAAAACAAACAAACAGAAAAAAAGCCCAAACCCCCAAATAAACCAGAAAAAGCCTTGGCATCTGTTTATTAGTGTTTTTCAGGGCAGTTTTGTGTTCCATTTTTGACCAATCTAGAAGAAATTAACAGGCTGCTCTCTTCTGCTTTAAGAGTGTGTTGAACCTCAACAGGATCCCACCCATAAGCCTTAACTCTTTTCATCCTTTCAACACACAGGGGTATTTCTTGCTGGTTTACTTTTACTCCCTCCTTTTTCCAGCACTTAAGTTTGACACCATCTCTACACATATTTCTTATGCTGCTACACGTGGTACAGCCGACCGAAGTTCTTGGCAAAAAATGACAATTAAAAAAACATTGGAAGCATTCTGGAACTAACCTTCTTGGGGAATTTGATTAAGCACAACAATATGATGATACCCTACAGATTATACACGAATCACATATCATTTTTATGACTGAGACTGGACACTTAAACTAAGCAACTATCATTTTTTATTGAATTACTAAGCTATACTGGTGTTAAGCCTTGCAAGGGAGAGAGATATTGCCAAGATATTTTTTTGGGGGGTACTTCATACTTCTATAATTCAATCTGGCTCCTTAAACTAATCAGTTTCTAAACCAGCTTGGAACAGACGTAGAAAGTGTTCAAGGCCAGGCTGGACAGAGCCTTGGGTGGCATTGTTTAGTGCGAGGTGTCCCTGCCCATGGCAGGGGGGTTGGAACTTGACAATCTTACGGTCCTTTCCAACCCTAACTACTCTATGATTCTATTAGCTATGTCAGAATTAAAAGCTTTTAACACTTGTATCAAATTTTGTAGCTGTTGTGTGTCTTGTCTGTATCTTGCTATTCAGAATTTTTATACCTTGCACATTGCTATAGGAATGAAGTGTTCGTTTCTCCCTGACCCCTTAATATTAGATATGGCTGGTTTTCTGTATGCCCTGATGGTGGTGGAAGGAACACTTAATGGTCCTTCTCCTGGCATTTGCGCTGTTAAATCCAAAATGGGATCAGTGTGCAACCAACTGACAGCAGAAAATTTCCTGTATCATGGTCAGAATTAGTCCCAGATGAGACTGAATGACTTAAAATAAATTCTAACAAGTAATCTGGACCCATTTTAAGCAAACATCAGTAGTTATAGCCCTAATTTAAAGAAATTCAGTACTACTTGCCACTCCATCAGTAGACTAAAACAAGCACGAAGAGGAATTCCAGTAGCGACTTTTTACATCTACAGAGAATAATGGAAACTACAAATGTGTCAGAGTAATTTTGAACACTGCACATTTCATTAAATCTTGACAGGTCAAATCTGAAAGGGGAGCAAGGTGAAATCTGAAAGACTCTGCCCTAATATTTGAGATCTTGTAAATAGCTATTTCCATCTTTCATTTCTTAGTCAAGTATCTACATGAATACACAAAAAATACATTTCATTGCTTAAAAAAAAGAAAAATAAAAATTCAGAGTAAGACATGCTCTTCTTAAGTATAATTTTCATACAGGTGCACTGCAGGGAAACTGCAAAGAATGGGAATATTTTCCTGCTGTTCTTGGAAGAACAGAATATAGCTGTATCTTATTGTCTGTGCTCAAATACACAGCATGGATGTAGCAGATCTCAGATTTCTCAGAAAGGTGAACATCAACAATGCACCCAGCATGGACCTAGACATAAGCCCAGCTCACACCCAGCTTGTTTAAGATGCTTGGGAATGAGGAAGCAGATGAGTTTATGGCTATGTATAGAGTACAGTGTAGCTGTGTTAAAAAATGGAGTTTATTCCAAGTAAATTAGAATGTTGTGTGAAAAAAATAATACAATCTGGGAAAAAAACCCCATATTTTTGGTACATTTCTCCTAAAAAACAGAGAAAAGCCTTTATATTTAATACTTCCTTTAATATTTAATACTTTTTACTATGCAAAACTGGCTGAGCATACAAGATATAGCTACCCCTGACACAAAGTGATTCAAATTTTCATTTCTGAGGTATCTAACTCCAAGATTTTGCACAATTTTGTATCATTACACTCTTGTCTCACTGGAAGACTACTCAAAAGACTGAAGAAGTTAAATCTGGTTTGCACAGTTCTCGGTTGGGTGAATTTGTTTTCTCAACCCCTTCAAAATGGTAACACAATAAGCGATCTTTACCAAGCACTGTGAAAAACCAGTGGGAATCGGACAGTCAGGTTCTTATTTCGTGGTGGCCCCGTTGTGTTGACTCCAAGGCTGCAATAATAGGAAGCTAAGGTCACAGTCTCACACCATCTGATAAATTGCAGGGCTTTTTGGTAGATGTTGTTGTTGCAGTTTTTCTTCCTAGCAATACTCATAAGGACTGCAATGTTTACAAGCAAGTCACTGGCTTCTGAAGTAGAAAGGAGGGTTGTTCCATAGGGGAGATTTCCCTGGAGGACAGAAAGAGAAACGTGAGATAGAGCTTTGGCAGCAGCGTATGCTAGACAAAGGATCAATGGACAGCTAATACAAAGAAGCTAGCTGCAGTCTCACAGATGGTTTTTACAGTGCATACTTCTATAATCGTTGTTAAGGAAAAATAATAGACAGGAGAAGCTGGTGCTATTAAAAAAATTACTGATTCAGGTGCACATACAAGTCATAGTGAAGTCACAGTGAAGTCACACTTTAGAAATTTATATACAAGTCCAAGGATGTTGGGAAGTGGAGATTCATACAACTGATGTTTCCAGAGAAATGAACCACTAAAGTAGCAATTAGAAGCCTCAGTTTGAAAGAATATTATCAAACAAACATAGTCATGAAAGCAATTAAAAGCATTTGATTGCTTCATAATGGGCAGAGCTAATCAAGCTTGCTCCTAATCAAAGTGTGTTCTGCTTGTTTTAAACATAACTATAAAAAATACTGAAATTAATAAAGAGCAGACTACACTGCAGTGTAGTAGCTATACCTAGGTAAAATCTACCCAAGTACATCATATGCCATGCAAGGAACCAGTGTGGATGTCTGCTCCACTAGAAGGATGAAAAGGCATATGCTCATCAACAGCCCAGCTACTTACATTTCAGGGAGGTTTCTTAAGCAGGTCAGAGATGTGGAGGAATGTATCAATTTGTATTTCTGTACTACTTGTAAACCCATCTATGGCAGCTGGAATTTCTGCTCATACGCAATCACAGAATGACCAGCCGTGCCCTTCAGTGTAGGGTGGAGAAACTTCTGTGTTTCTTACCTAACTGGCTAGGGATCCTTTCAGTCCTCTTCGAATTAATACTGGTTACTAATGTGTATGAAAGCAAATCTGGGCCTTTTTTGCTCCCTCCCTCTTACTAATGTTACAAGCAAAATAAATGCTTATTTAAGGATGGTGGACAAGAAGAGAGAAGGAATAATCAAATAATCTAGATGATGCATAACACAGAACAATGCACCACTTTGATCATAATTTAGATGACCATAGGCTTAACCTACCAGTCCTTGTTTGTCCATCTTAATGCCAGTGTCATGACACTGACGCTTTAATGTTTTACTCCAATAAAATTGGAGTCAAAAGAGAAGTAAAAATCACCAAACAGGTACATTGTTTAGTTCTTTTGATACACTAACTATTAATACTAAAAGTCAGGAATGTGCGTGTTGACTCATAAGTAGCAGCAACTCACCCTCCAGTGGCACCTATCAGTAAATCTCAGAACATTTTACCAGGGAAAACAGCATCACGCTGTCAACAGCCCAGATGGAGATGGTGAATAAGTTGCTCAGGGTCAGCAGAAGCCACTGGTAGAGCTGGTACTGTAACTCAAGTCTTCTCAGTACAGCCTGGTACACTAACAAATCATAGGACCAGAGCAAAACAAAACACCAATTGTTTTCTTTTATCATGTAACATCTAAGAGCTATATACATGGCATATACATGATGAATCATATTAAAAGACCTAAAGATGTAATAGAACAACAACCAATTTTTACTGACTCAATTCTGTTGTTATAATCTGGATTTTAAACACTTAAATATGGATTCCTACTTAAAATACAATTTGCAGAAGAGACTCTAGGAAGAATTCTAGTTTATTGCAATTTTGGGATATAGAACTTTTCAGATCAGCTAAGATGCCTCACTTCCGTTTAAATTAAAAATACTAGACTGCCATCATCATTAAAAAAAAAACAAAACAAACCCACAACGACACCCCAAAATCCAAAACAAATAATAATAACAACTAAGAAAAAACACCCAAAACCCCTCAAACGAGCTAAAACATCCTTGGGAGTTACTTGGATTCAAGTTCATTTTTTTTCAGTTTGGAATCCTGCCCTAAGTCTCAAGGAGGAGGTATGGAGAGACTATTATCTCTCATTGAGTTGATGAATTGTTAACTGTTTAATCAATACATAAAGAAACACTGTGTCTAACAAACAGACATTTATGTCTCAGAAGGAATAGAAGGATCTTTACCGTAGTTAAGAAATATGCTGATTAAAGAAAAAGTCAAGTTGTAGGAGAAAATGCAATCTGCATTGATCTCCTGAAGGATTTCAAGAAGGAAATTCATCAGGAAGACACATGCAATTAGAGGTTAGAAATACAGAATTCCTGGTCAGCTGGGAACCTGAAAAGTACACAGTAATTCTGCTGGATAAAGAGTAAAAGGGAAGGAGGGAAGAGAAGGAGACAGAGCTTTCCAGTATCATTTTAGTAATAAAGAGACCTAGCATCACCTACCTTTCATTACTTCTTTAATATCTTTTATAAATACCTCATAGACATCTTACAGGCATTTCACGCCCAGATGTCCAGCTACAGTAGCATAAGGATAAAGCAGCATGCCCATGTATATGCCACAAAGGATATGTGGAATATCGGTATCCAGTTGGTCTAGAAGAACTACTAGTGTGATAATGGTGATAAACTGCAAGGCTCCTGGCCTGCAGTATGCCAAACCTGTGAAGGTCCCAAGGGAATTTTCCACACACTAACTTCCATATGTCCTACAAGGTCCCACCAAAAACCTTTTAAGGTTTTGCAGTAAAGGGATGCAGCTTGAACAGTCTCAGCCTATACATGATCAACAGCAGGAACACAGACCAAGACTTTGTAGAATTGCAACCGCATCAACCATGTCAGTTATAAGTCTTCTGCATCATTGTTCTGATTGCATAAGGAGTTACTCAGCCTCTGCATTGTTAGGAGATGAAATAGCAAACTGAATAATAGCACAATATGTGCAAAAAATAAATAATACAACATTAGAATATAAAATATAACTGTTCTATGGACTTGCTTTCTATTTGTAAGTTTTTTATGGTATTGATGCATACAATAAAAAGGCAAATGGATGATATTAATGCACCCTGCTCAACAAGCACAAACTGTCCTGTGGACCCTAAATATAGTAAATTGTGATCTTTAAAAGAATAAAGGTGGTTGCATCAACTAAACATCAAGGAATCCACCTTACTACAATGTGGTTTTGCACAGTAGAAACTGTATGCAGCAGTACAGCAGGAATTAGGAACTGCTTCCTCCTGCAATTTCACAAGTGTGAAAAAGAGATGACTAACTAAGGAACTGTCAAGAGCGCCAAAATAATTACTTCACATCAATAACCTCCTCAGAAGTTCGGGCACTGAAAATTTTAGTTTCACCTGGGCTTTGAAAAATCTAAATAATTGGACTTCTTAAACCATTAGTGTCTGGAGTGACACACTGTTTATGTTATACTGTGTTCCATTTGAATTCAAGAGAGACTCAACAAACTCCTACATAATGTAACTGTCCTGGAACAAAAGGACTTTTTTTTCCTTCCTTTCAGGCACAAAATGAAGGAATGCCAGAAGCAGGCAACTTATCTCTAGGGCGGCATTTGGGGTCTATTAGTCAAAGTGCTGTATTCCTTAAGTATACATTAGAGGATAGATGTGCACATAAAATACCATATGTCAGTTTCAAAGCTATAATTTACATAGTTATTTAAACTTATGCAAATGAGGATATTAAAGTTGAGACATACACCAATAAAAGGAAATTATAAGTTAAAACTGCCACATCGTCCTTAGCTTCCTGCAAGTGACTAGGTATAGCAGAACATATGGCACCTACGCTCCCCCACTGTTCCCACAGCTCCCAAGAGGAGGCCATATGTGCTGCACAACCTAGACACAACAGGGCACCTTAGGAACACATGGTAGCCTTACCTCCCCGTTTAACTCTTATAAATCTCATGCCAGCTACCTGGTAGCAATCCTTAAGCCATGGCCCTTTTTATCTTATTAATCCTAGTTCTTATCACGGTGCACGGCTTGGAGAACTCAAGATTTCCAAGCATGATTCACAGGATTTTCTACCCCACAACACACTTACGAAGTAGCTTGTTATCAGTCACTTCACTTACACCTCTCACACCTCTAACCTATGAGTGAGGCCTCTGCCTGTTCCAGCTGGAGCAAGGGGCATAGAAAGTCTAACTCCTACAGCCTGGACTCAATCTCCTACAGTTTCCTATGAACAAAATAGTGTATGTAAAGTTTGAACAAGAATCACATATGACAAGGTTGGCAATGTTTTAAAATCATGATACAGATGATGTTGACAACCAGAGAGGAGATAACAGATGAACACTATAGAGAAAAAATAGAGGTAACAGGGTTTGCTTTGCAAAAGCTGGAGAGGCTCAGTTTTGCCCAATTTTACACGAAATGTATTTTAATTGGGAAATTATGTTTACCTCTCCAGTTCCTAGTAAAAAACTGGATTTTTTTTTCCCCCAAAGCTCTTATGATTTCAGGTTTTATTTTGCTAACTGAAAAAAAAGGACAGTTGCATATTTAGCATTTATAGAATCACTTCCTCATACAATGACAGTGTATACATCATTTAAGAACTTTAAAATACTTAACTGCATTTTAAGATACACTATTCATCTAGGTTTCTAAATCAAAGGGAACAGACAATGAATTATAAAATCAGGAGATTAGTGAAAAACCCGTATGGATGCAACAAAGACAAGTATCATACTGTTAGGCATCACCTGTTTTATTCCACACCTTCAAACAGTAAAAGAAAGAAGAAAAGTTCATGGCTCCTTCCAAATGAGAGAACATGGCAGAGGATTCAGAAATACAGATCTCACCCGTGTTGTTCCTCAAAATTTAGCATCATTTTACAAAACAGCTGTGGTGAATCCATCTGCAGAGCTACTATCTTCCTAAAACCACTCAAGTTTCCTGAGACTGTCTGCTTACTCCCCTCAACATTAAACCGTCAAAACCTCAAAGCTTTACAAGACATCTTAATTCAGCCCTATAAATTTCCCTGGAACATATTTGAGAGTGAATAGGCTGACAACTGCTACTCACAGGAAGTTAAGAGTTACAAGGTAATGAAAATACTTCAGATAGAAGTGGGATATTTAAATTAAAAACTCAATATAGGTTTTATTGCACTAACTAGCCATCGTTTCCACAAATAACTAATGGGAAAGCACGTGCATCCTGCCATGAACCTTCCCCTTTCCTAGGCGGTGATGTGGGTCCCCACTATAAGGCTCACCTATCTCAGGGGAGGAAGGGAGGGCAAGCAGTCTGGGTGTACGTAGGATGCCTGCATTGCATGACGTATCTGCCATGACACATGCCAGAAGTCGTGGCTTACAGCTGCCCACAGTGCACAATGCTCTTCTGGGTTTAGAAAACCTCTACCATTCAGCTGGGAACGCACAAAGCTGTAGCTCTGCTGCTGAGAGATGGGGGCAGGAATGGATTAACTGAATCTCTCTGTGCTAGATTGAGATTTGTGTCCCAGTATTTTATATTACACAGCATAAGGGTCCCCAGGACACATGCACAACAAATGAATGCAGCATTAAAAAAACCAACCAACAAACAAAACAACCAAAACCAAATCCCCAGTTATTTACCCTGCATGTTTGACAACACAGATGTTAATGTCTCTCCAGAAAGTGTAGCCTTGGTGTAAATTATGTCAGGTCACTGAGGTCTGATTAACTTGCACAGGGCTTCTCAGACTACCTCTATTTCAGCTAAATGAGGCCTCAGTGATATCAGATTCTTCTATCAGCTTCTGAGAAGCTTTTCTCACAAGGAGACAAAACCTTTCTGGCCACACACAGAAGAGGGACAATTAATACTTACCCTCCGGCTTGCTATAGGCACAAAAACACCCCGTCTGTTTAAAAAAAAAGATGTAATTTTACTCACAACTCCAACAGACGCTGCCTTGGGGATGTTCCCACAACAGTGTAACTGCTAGCTTGGAAAAACAGCAGGTCAAGTTCAATGTACGTTAACAGAATGGTGCTACAGGTTAATCTCCAAAGATTTCATACAATTGTACTGAGGAAACCAAGAGGAGTTGCAGATGCCACTGTGAACCATTACCTCAACTTTAAAAAGGGTTTATAAATGCAGTAACTCACAGTAATGATCAGTCTATGTAACTCACTCTGAGCTGTAAGAAAAAGGACCTGAAGTTATTTTGCTACTGTCCTTTCCTTGAGTAGCAGTTCAGAGACGGCACCCTTCAAAGGCATACAGCCTATTGATCATATCTGATGTCAGCTGAAAGTGTACCAGCTAATAAGAAAAATTGTTTTAATGTTGCATTCTCAGAGTGAAGTATATTATGCCCATGCTAAAAATCTCTTTATCAAAGGATATAAAAGCACTATCTTCCATTGGACATAGTGAGGAAAACAGATAATGGCAAGCACTATCAATTATGCAGTCAAAGTTCTGTGGCAATTATTGACCATAAACAAAACAGAATGGGGAAAAAGCCTAACAGATTTTCTTGGTGAGTATTTCTGAATGAAGTATTTCTATGGAGTCACAGGAATGCAGAAAGGTCACAAAGCACTCTTTGGGCCTTCCAAAACACCTTCTGGAGCCTGGAGATATGATGGAGCACTATGCCAGACAGAAACAGCCAGCGGTGCTGTGGTAGGCAGATTTACTGAGGTCTTACACCGTTTTGTCTCCTTGCCTAGAGTCACCAGTCTCTCTCATCAATGGCATCCGGTGCTCTGATGGCTGGCACGAGCCTTTCAAACAACAGCATGGGACAGTGGGAAGAGTTATCACAGAGAGGGATCCTGATGGCACACTGGGGCCAATTAGTAAGAAAGAAAGAACAGAGCACACACAGAACTCAAACGGAAAACGGCATACTGAGGAAGGCTATACCGGAACGGTCATCCTTCAGTGACCCTTCTGCTGCTGCTGCTCAGTCCTTTCCCTTTCCCTACTGTTGAAGTTATTCACTCAGAAAAAAACAATCATGATGTGTTGAGGAAGAGAAAATTTTCCCCTCCCTCAAGCTGTGAAACATCTTAGCTGAGCAATACTTAAATGTCAACACAAATGTGTTATGGTGTACAGAAAAAAAGTATTATTATTAGAAATCACAGCTGCTATTGCATTTCATAGTCAGGTGGATTAAGTTGTCTAGAAATAGCTTTTGAGAACAGCTCTTTGAAGCACCAGCTACATACCCATAAGTAAATTAATCTGCTCTATCTGTAACTAAAGCATACTAGCATCTGAATTTCTTACTTGGAAACCAGCTTTCACAGCATTCAGATACCTTGTGATTAGAGGTTATGGTCTGAATTCAATTAAATTAGCTTCATTTTGCCTGACTAGCCATAATAATTTAAAGACTGGTCTAAACTCACTGGACTGTAGGGGCTTATCTCAATGGTAGGACTACCTGCACTGCTTCTCCCATCCATGTTTTTTTAATGGTTTAGGTTTGTTGGTCTAGGTAGGGAAGTGCAGGGGGGAGACTCCAGATAAATTTAAGTTTTGGACTTGTGCTTAAGTAGGAAATTTCACAGCTTTCCAAATTCAGAAATAATCTAGGGAAAGTGACCTATGTATTCTGCACTATGACCAGTCTTAAGAGGGAGCCCAAGGTTCAGCCAGTCGCTTTCTGAGTGCCTGGCTCTCAAATTGTCACCAACAGCATTTTTCCAGAGAAACTGTTTTACTTACAAACAAAAGCAAATCTACGGAGAAGATTTTTATTTTTTTCAGTGTATTCTGTATTTTAATTCAACTGTGTGTTCTCCATCCCATTAAGAAGCCAGAGTGCAGCCTGGCTTCTTCAACACTTGCCAGTGTTCCCTGCTCCTCTCTTTTTGGTCTCTTTTTTCACCTCACATGTACTTCCAAAAACTGGTGGGACCTCTGATTTTTGTGCTTTATGCCTTTCTCCACCAGATTAGATTTGCAGATTGGCCAGAAACAAGAAGATAGGACTTGTCAGTGTTGATGCCAGTGTCCTGGCACTGTCTTTTCATCAGTCTTTTAGGTCTTTGCATTTGCTGTTTTGCTAATCTAGTGTAATAATATTCATCTGCATTTTGCATCTAAGAATCAACTACCTAAAACCATGCTCCACTTTGCATCTGAACAAGATACATAACGGAGTTAAACTAATCAATTCCTCAAAGAAATAACACTGCAATGGCTACACCAAGATTAAGTATTCCTCAACCATTACATAAGGTTCCATAATGCTATTGAAAAGCTTCCACTTTAGTACACAATGAATCAGACCCTAAACACAGTGTGTTGAAACTAAATTACTAATGTTTGATCAATAAACACATTTACTGTTCTCTAGTCTCATTGATTATTAAACGGCTTGTAAGGTCACGTAAACAATTTTCCATGGCTTCCAAAATAATCATACCTGGCATACAATTTCCTTTTTCTCTTTAAGCAACAGTATTTCAGGATTGGCTTTAATGGACCTATGGTATTCTCCTCCTTTTGATATTCATTCTTAGAACAAACAGGTTCTTCAACTGGTATCCAGCTTTACGGTATGTAGTTGATTAATCATAGTAGAATACAGTTAATCTTATTTTATCATTGATAATACAGAGTTCATAACACCTGCATTATACTTGGCTCATGTTTTTTTTTTATTAGTCATTGTTTGGTTGCCTATAGCTTTGGCAGTCTGAACAATAGAGCTAAAATAATCTATGCTTCATCTCCTACTACCAGTCTTCAGGGGAGGGGATGGGGAGACACAACAAGCTTTTAAACTGAAATACCAGCTTCCAAAAACTAAGCTGAGGAACAAATATGCAATCTTCTAAATGCTGGAGTTCTCTCACCTCCCTCCTCCAACTTCCCCGCACTCTTTCCAGTCCACCTGTTTTGTTTAAAATACGAGGGGATACAGGAAAGGAGTCAAAAGTGCTGACCCATAAAAATACATGCAAATTTGGTCAGGCTGAAGCTATTAAAAAATGCTGCCTGTGACTGACCCTAAATCTGACCTGCTATTCTTGCCAGAGAAAGCTGGCATAAAACTGATGACAACATAAATTCCACATTCATTTCCTCCAATATGCATCTTAATAATGTTTTCCATTTTACTGGTACCGTATCGAGCAAGATACAACCTCACTTTAGTCTTCTTGTGCCTTTAGTCATATATTAAGCTTTCAGCCCTCCATCTCAGCTGGACAATGAGATAGGCAGTAAACAATGCTGAAGACTGAAGCTTATATCCTATCCTGTAAAATGGTACCTAGCTTACCTAACCCAGTAAGAGGTGACCTGTACTTTAAGCCTGGAGCCCAGCTGTTTGAAGACACTTCTATTAAAATAAAGTGGTATGATGCTCCATGATTTTCCTTCCTGCTAAAAACCCCTCAAATTTTACTTGCAGAGGGAAAAAAAAAAAAACAACAAACCCAAACTTCCTCATTTAGCACCAGACACTGAGTTTATAACCAGGTTTTCAAAATTGCTTCTTGTCACCATTTAGCTACATAAATTAACTTAATTAAACTTGTGTATTTCATGTTTAAAGAAAATCAGGCATGTAAATATTAAGATTGTTATGTTGAAGCAAAAGGCTATAAAACAAGGCCTTGCAAAAGCTGTGTCTCCCTTTCCCTTTGCATATAAAACCTTAATTTAGCACACATTATGACATGTAGCTTTACCAGACAAGCCTATATGAAATGGTAAATTCTTTAAAGTCATGAGTATTGTAATTATCATTCAATACTACCATAGGATATAATTCCTGCAGCAGGTAAGACTTCATCCATAATGCACACCAAATTAAGTTTTGATATGAGAAAATTGAAGAGTATTACTTAAAGGATTACTTACGCTCCAAGTTGAAACCTCACTTCCTCATCCCATTACAGAAAGGGGGGAGAAAGATTTATGCTTATTGTATTAGAGCTGTTCAAGTAATTGGACTCTTCCTGGCAATAGCAATTTCCTTGACAAAGGTAGTAATCATAGCTCCCACTTTTGCTGCTACATGATTCATTTTTGTAAGTTTAGTATATACTGCATAATATCTAACTGGTTTTCAGTTATTTTGGTTTTCTGTCAGAAATTAGTCATTTGAAGTTTGGTCCATCTCTCACGAAAATCAAGAGAAATATTCAAACAATCAATACAAGTATTTGGATTGGCCCTTAAGATCTAAAAAGTGAACGTCTGAGCCATCATTCCTCTATATGTAAATGAATTCACTTTGGGGTAATTTTACCTCTGAAGGAAGGTGGTAGGAATATGACTTCCTGCATCTATCTGAGATAAGAAATAACAGTTGCACTAAAACTAAGTGGCCTTAACAAAAGGGAAGATGATTCCAGTAACTACAGAGTCAGGTTAGCTTGATCTGCCTTTTATTCAAGTATTACCACTCAAGCCAATGTCACTTGGAAGGACGCAATCGTATACCATGCCAAGAACATCTAGACACTAAGAACTGATGAAAATTATTCTTCGTGTAACTTACAATCTATTACTCCAAAACCGGATTTTGGCTATTACTCAAGCTGGCATAACAAAAGCAGCATCTCAGAGATAAATTAAAGACAGGACTTTCTGAGAAGTCTTTAGTTAAACTTCAGTGTGAACATGACAGGAATGTAATGCTTCACTGAGAAGTGAATATAGTATTGAAAATGACAACGCTATTATTCACCACTTTGTCCTGTTACTCTTCCTGGTTATTTGCCCTAAGATACTATTTGTTTTAGAAAGAATAACACTTAAAATGTTTTTATTGTTTCTAAGCATGTGTTTAGGATTTTGTGTGCTAGCCCAGAAATGAATTTTGAATGGAAGTTGTTCTCTTCCATAATCCTGAAATAATTTCTTCTGATATCGTGACTTCTAAAGACTTATCACACATGGACAATAATGAACCATTGTCTGTTTGGGGCGAATCAGGTATCACAGTTGTGACTTCTCCTGCAAGAAGTGGACCTACCCCAAGGAGTCAGCGGGCAGCCACATGGAAGACCTCTGAGCAGCAGGATGAGTTCACCATCTTCTTCCTTCCTTTCATCCCAGTCTTTGCTCCTGCTGCACGTATCGGACTTCCAGTCTTAGTCTTTCTCTTGCTCTGATTTAACCTCAGATACATTATCAAAGACTCCTGATCTTGATATAGTCAGTATTGGGTTTTTTTGCTCTGGCTCCCTGGCTTCTCGAAATTGGAAGAGGGATACCAGCCTTCCTAATCAACAGATCTTCCTACCTGCCTGCAAGAAATGTAAAGCAGGGGGACAACAGGAATACGCAGCTTCTCGTCCCAAGTTCCTGTTCCTGTTTAAAAGAGAACAGAAGGCTATACTTGATTTACTGAATATATTCAGTAAATATATTCCTTACGATATATTTCTAAACCTTTGCCTTTATCACCTACGTATTTTACCTTCTCCTTTGTCTTTTCAGTAGCCCTAGAAATGTATCTGTCCTTCTGCTGCATACTGTTAGAGACACATAGTAATAACACAGGTGACCAGATATCAAGTTTCAAAAATCAAACACAGTCAAATTCACCAATTTTGAGTGGGTAAAGTATCATGACTGCAGGATGCAAGAGGCTCACAATACTGGTTCTGCTCCCAGTGACGACATGGAGCCAGAAGAGAGAGAGGGTCAGAAGTCAGAGAAATTAAATCACTCCAACCTCTTCACCACTAACACATAAATCTTCAGGTTTTTGCAAATTGAGACATATTCACCATCTAAATATTGCCAAATAAAGAGTTTGCAAAAGAAAAAAAACAAAAAACCAACCAGTAAATTGAAGCCTTGAACTGCTTGCAGTGATCTCATATAGAAAGCTATGATAAGCCACTACAGCGACAGAAAGATACCCTCAGTTCATACTTACGGGAAT
>JAOSLQ010052062.1:0-13783 GCA_025629905.1 Lorius lory
GTGCCGGAGTCGCCCGGGGTGGATTTTTCCCAGGCTGCCAAGTGAAACAAGTGGGGTCTGATTCTCATTGAATGCCGCAGCCCTTTCCTGCGACTCTGGCAACGTAAAGGAGCCTAAATATGGTCATAAACCACATCCACTTCGAGGTCCCTCCGTGCTGCCAGGGCGGCCAAACGGCATCTTTGTGCGAAGGAGAACAAAGCCCCCAAAAGTCTGGGAGCGGGACCCAGCTCCATAGTACCAGGAGGTGTGGGTGAAGGATGTCGCAGAGGAAGGATGGAGCGGGTGGAGGATGATGCTGCCCCATTCATCCCGCAGGACCAGGAGGGCTCTGCCCCTGTGACCCCAAACCCCATCTGTGGTGAAGAGGCAGAAATGGCTTTTCCCTCTTTTTTTGTCCCCAAAACTGGGTTGCTCCCTGGGCTCAGGTCAGCATCGCTTGGCTGGACCCGCCGTGGGATGCTGTGTGAGGTACCCCAGTGGTGGGTGGCTTCCTTGGGAGCAGAGGGAAAAGGAGGGAGAGGGATGCGTGGTGCTTGGGGCTGCTGCCGCCCCTGGGTGCCCAGTGCTGGTGGAGCGAGCAGCCCTGGCCAGGCGCTGCCTGAGGCTTGGGAAGTGAGCCGGCAGCATCCCATTAAATCCCGTTAATACCCGGGAGCACATGGAGGTGGCCTGAGCTAATGGGGGCTGCTGTGTAGATGCCGTGGCCGGACTTCCCCATCTGCAGCCACAGCTAAAAATACCCCCCCTTTGCCTCTCCCCATCTGCGCCCAGGGCCAGGGACTCGTTTTCGGTCGCTCTTTTGGCAGGTCCTCGAGGCTGAGCCATCCCGAGCTCCGAGGTGACTCTATTGCAGATGACATTCCTGCCCCCGGGAAGCTATGGCTCTGCCCTAGCCAGCATAGAGCAAGTGAGTCACAGCAGGGGCAGGGAGGAGGAGGAAGAGCAGAATCCCGTGGCCGTGCCGGGTGGGAGCGGGATGC
The DNA here is from genome assembly GCA_025629905.1 of Lorius lory. NCBI lineage: Eukaryota > Metazoa > Chordata > Aves > Psittaciformes > Psittaculidae > Lorius > Lorius lory. Next base: position 984 of record JAOSLQ010052062.1, read on the forward strand.
CCCCGGTGACAGCAGGACCATGGGATGCATCAGCCCCTCGCCCCCTCGACATGGTGTTTATCCCTTTCCCATCAACGCACCTCTAATTCCTTTCTCCTTTCTTCCCCCCCCCCCCTTTAATTAGAGCAGCTTTCAAGAAAAAGCTGGAATTTCTTCCTCGTTTTGTTTGATGGGAGCTTAGGCAGTGCCGGAAAGACCTCGAGGTTTTTCCCTGTGCCTTGTTTGAGCAGCAGTTTGCTTTTGCTTTCAAGATGGATCTAGCTGCCTGCCTGCCAGCAGCTCTACCTCCACAGATCTGTCGGGTTTCATCTCGCGCTCCAGTTTGGTTTCCTTGTGGTTTTTCCTTCTGTTTTTCCCTTTTCCCTCGCTCCTGGTGTCTCCCTGCTGGAGCTCTGCGCTGCTTGAAAACAAGACAGGAGCTTGCATCCTCTAAGGAATAAAGCCCCAGTGCCCACGTGGAGTTAAAGACATGGATTTATGGGGGGGGTGGGGTGTATGTTTGCTCTATCTTCAATAGTGGCTGAAAGGATGGGGGGAACAAGGCTCCATGGGGAGTGTTTTGGGGGGAAGCGTTTGTGTTGAGGTTGGGGGCTGCTCCTCAGTTTCCCATCTCCCAGGCTATAGGTGCCCCTGGATAACAGCGGGATAGTGGGTGTGGATGAGCTGAGCTGTGTGGAGACCTCCCAGCAGCTTCCAGTGCCTGGAGGGGGTTACAAGGATGCTGGAGAGGGGCCTTCATCAGGGTCTGTGGGGACGGGACAAGGGGTGATGGGTTCAGACTGAAACACAGGCTGGATCTAAGGCAGAAGCTCTTCCCTGTGAGGGTGCTGAGGCGCTGGCACAGAGAAGCTGTGGCTGCCCCATCCCTGGCAGTGTTGGACAAAGGGGCTTGGAGCATCCTGCTCTAGTGGAAGGTGTCCCTGCCCGTGGCAGGGGGTTGGAACTGGATGGGCTTCAAGGTCTCTTTACCTCAAACCATTCTCTATGACAGCAAAGCACCGGATCAGTGCCAGGCGGGTGTCTCGGTGAGGACAAGCCGGTAGGGCAGGATGGTGCCCATGCTGGGATGTGTCAGGCTGTGGCCACCACCCAGGAGCCACAGTGGTGTCCCATCCCAAAGCAGCCGGACTGGACCCTGCCGGGGCTGTGCCGAGCAGGACACGGATGCTTTCCCAATGTGCAATTACCCATTGGTTTTCCTGGAGGCTCCGCTGGCTGCGCGTGGAAGGGGGCTCCGCAGCACCCGCATTCCCAACCCTCCTCCTTTTAATTGACCAGCACTGATTGAACTCCAGGAGCAGGGAGCTGAGGCCTTGCCATCTGTGCTGGCATTGCCCTGCTGCCCCAGCATGGACATCTCAAGGTCAAAGCCGTGCTGTGGTGTCTTTGGGCATGAGCCAGCGTGGGGCTGAAGCGCTCCCACCTCCTGCCTTGACTTAGTGTTGGTTTGGGGTTGGAAAGGGGGTAATTAAATGACCTATTTCTGGGCAAGGAGGAAGAGGAGGAGGAGGAGGAATCGTTTCTCTTTCCAGAACTTCAAACAGCTTCCAGCAAGCGGCCGGCACCAGCCCAAAACCGCTTCCACAGCAGGAGGTGCCTCCCATCTGGGATGCTCGGGGCGCGCGTGTGGGGTCCGGGTGCCATGGGGAGGGAAGGGGGATCTCCCCCGCAGTTCTTCCCCCTTTTATAGGAAGGAGGAGGTTGCAGCTCCCTGAGTTTTGATGGTTTAGTTTCTTTTCCCAGCCCCAAAAAGGAGTAAAGAGATTTGGGAGGCAGCAAACAGGGCCAGGTCCCTGACCCGTGCCCATCCCAGAGCTGCAAGGGGGTCACCTCTTGTAGGCTTATCTGGGAAGGCAGCAAAGGGATTCCTCCTCCTCCTCCTCTTTTTCCTCCTTCTGCAACAGGGGGGGATTATTGGCATCATCCTGCACCCCACAGCAGGGTGCTGAGGGCTGTTGGCAGCATCTTTCCTACCCAGGAGGATGCAGTGGAGCTCGTGGGGTGGAAGGTGTTATTGATGGGTATAAGCAGTGGTTATAAATAGTCTTGGTTTGAAAGTTTGCATCTGCCTTTTGAAATGAAAGTGCCTTTTGGAACAATGTCACTTTTCTCCATCCTTTTGGGAAGCTTCATCATTATTATTATTATTATTACTATTGTTATTAATTATTATTAAGATGAAACTTAATTTTGTAAGGGCATTTTTCCTCTCCAATTATTGGAAGCCTTCAGGGAAAACTTGCTTGGATGCCACAGGAACCCAGGAGCACATCCCATGTCTTGCAGGTGGGGAAAATACATGGGGTCAGGTTGGGTTGGTTTTCCTCAAGAGAAGGAATAGGGAATGGGAAAGTGTCCATGGCATCAGTGAAAGGTTTCTACTCAAATCATCCATATTTTGGGGACTGGAAAATGGGGTTTACTTAAAACTTGCTGGAAAAAAAGCCAAGTTCAAGAAATGGAATAATTTGGGCGAAAAAACGTTGTGTTTAGTACAAAGCTGGCAAAGTTTCTGGGTTTCTGTCTGGAATTCCTGGGTTGTAAAGCCTGAAATCCTCCCCCAGCCCAAGCAGTAACCTTGAGACGCGGTCTCAGCGCAGGAGTTTTCCACTGCCAAGGAAGGAAAAGATAATTATGTGTAAAAAGAGGAATGTGAAGCAGTCCTTTGGACCTGCCAGGCCTTTGTGTTGCTGCCGAGGCTGCCCTGTCCCGCAGCCCCAGGCTGGGGTGGTCCAGGAGCATCATCTCCTGGGAGCGGGAGATAAATCAGTGTGATAGAATCAGCGAATCCCAGCCTGGGTTGGGTTCAAGGGGCCTTAAAACTCTTCCAGTTCCAACCCCGTGCCATGAGCAGGGACACCTTCCACTAGAGCAGCGGAGAGGTTGTAGTGGAGGTGAGGTGGTGTCTCCAGGTGCAGTTATCCCTAGGGATAATCCCAGTGCTCCTTGGAGATGTGTCTCTGCCCTTAAGCAAACTCAGGGATAACAGACAATGTGCTTTGCTAACTCCTCCACTGCAGCTGGCTGAGGGCAGGGCATGCTTGGACATGGGCTCGGGGCAGTTTTCATCTGGTATTCCAGCGTTTGGGATCACACAGGCAGCGTGTCAGGTTGGATACATCAGCTTGGATCTAAGGAAGAAGCTCTGCCCTGTGAAGGTGCTGGGGTGCTGGCTGAGAAGCTGTGGCTGCCCCATCCCTGGCTGTGTTCAAGGCCAGGTTGGATGGAGCTTGGAGCATCCTGCTCTAGTGCAAGGTTGTCCCTGCCTGTGGAACTGGATGAGCTTTAAGGTCCTTTCCAACCCAAACCGCTCTATGATGCTCTGTGCATGCCGGGCCCTCCTCCGAGTGCATGGACTTGTGCCTGTGGGCTTAGGGCTCTCCATGCTCTTCTGGAGCGATGCTTTCCCCTTAGCACTTGATGCTCCACTGTTTACAAGGTCTCGACTCGCCATTCCTTGCGTTGAAAGCCCAGGGATCCATCCCTGCTCCATGGCCAACCTTCCCTGCCTCGGCAGGGCCCTGCTTCCCACGCGCCAGCAGCGAGCCGCCGGGAAAACTCGCACCTCCCGACTCGCTGGATCAAAAATATCCCCGGCCCCGCTCGGATGCCGCTGCCAAGACGGGGAGCGGAGCCGGCGCTGCCTCTTAGCAGAAATCTGTCGTGGTGGGAAGGTTGGGAGCCGTGGAGCGCCGAGCCCCAGCGCTGTCCAAAATAGAAGCAGAACAAATGGTTGGAGCAGGATGCTGGTGGTGAAGGCAGCCAAGCCTCTTCCCGCGGCAGCTGGTGGTTGCTTCTTGCTCCCTCCATCCATCCATCCTCTTCCCCGGTGCTGGAAGAGATGAGCATCTGGCTTTGAAAGGGGGTGGGGGTTTGGTGTGATTCCCATTGGTTTTGGGGATGGTTGGGCTTTAACTGAGCTGTGGAGGGGGGGGGGAAGGGGTTGTGGTAGAGATAAGGAGGTGACGGGGAGTTGGGTGGCACCGGGTCACAGAAGGGACTTTGTCCCAAAACAATGACGTAGGTGCTGGGTTGAGCCCAGTGTGGTGCTGGGTGCGTGCGTGTGCGCTCCTGGGGTGTTGGAGGAGCTGTATTGGGACCATCTTGGAAGGAGCGTGGTGGGGGAAGGCTCATTGCACATCACTGCGCTGCCTGTGGGCTCCTCATCACCCTGCAGACCCTGCTTCCGAGGGTGGACGAAGCCGTGTGTCCTCTGCCCGGTGCTGGCACCCAGGGGAGGAAATGGAGCCATGGATTCTGGTTGCAGACCAAGTGAGTTGGTCCAAGCCCTGCTCATTGCCCTCTGATCCTTGAGGTTTAAGGTCCAGACGCCTGTGCTTTAGCAAGCAGGATTTTATGCCTGCCTCTATGCCCCAAAGGGCCGCTCCAGCCTGGATGGGATGTAAGTGGGGAGGTTGGGAAGAGGTTTCCCATAAGGGATGATGTTCTTGCCATGTCCTTTCCAGTGAATAGGACCAGCCACCGCGAGCTCGGCATCCGCTCGGGTGACCTTCAGCGCCTTCTGCTTGGCGAGGGAGGAAGGCTGCTTTGCATGCCCTGTCCCTGCCTTGCTGCACAGGTACTGAGCAAGCCGGGGTCTTTTTGTCATGCAAATGCAGCTTGGTTTTGATTGTCTCACAGATAAATACCTTAGAGGCTAAATATGGAGCTGAGGGCCCTGCAAAAAGCCACCCTGATGGCTCAAGGCTGGCAGGTTGGATGCTAAAGGTGCCCAGCTGAGAGTTTGCCTCCTTTTGGGGACTGAAACCAAATGCTCTGGATTTTCTTGTCTCCTTGAGGTTATACAAATGGATGTGCCCTAAGGAGTGCTGCGAGCCCCACTGTGCCATCCCATGGCTGGATTGCCTGGTTTTACAATGATGTGCTGTGATTTCTTTTTTCCATGTGTTTATGGGCTCGGGAGACCTTTTTCCCCCAGCATCCCAGCCCCTTCCTCCAAGCATCCCTGCTTTAAGCTGCCTTTTGGAGCTGTGTCCAGGCCAGCCAGATTTCCACACCCTCCCCTCATGCCAACCACTGGGGTTTTGTTACTGGGGTCCTCCTCACACCTTACAGCCGACCCAAGGCTGTGGATGCTGTGCCCGATGCCGTGCACTGGACCGAAGCGCCTTTTGCTCGCCTCACCCGCTTGAAGGATGCGTAGGTGAGCTTGGTATGGGGCGAGGTGGCCCCCATGGGGCTTTCTGGCTTCCTTTGGGACCCCACGAGCCTGCTGGCAGCTCACATCCCCCGTGCTGGGGGTCACAGGCCATTGGGCTGCGTTTGGGCAGCGCTGTTTGTGTATGATCCACTTTTATTTGTGCGTCCATTGGAAACTCGGTGCTCTGGGCACAGGGCGATGCGGTGGGAAGGGGCACAGGGGGGTGGAAGCGTGGCTAAAGCTGGTTTAGCTTCTGCTGGTGCAGTGTTCCTATTCCTGTGCTGCAGGAGAGCTGTGGCCGGTGGGGTTTGGAGGGGTGAAGCCCTCAGTGCTCCGGCTTGGGTCCTGGTTCATCCCTCCTGTGCGGTCACAGGTCACTTTCCAGCCTGAAAACTCACTGGCACCACATAGACCCTGAGTGCATCCAGAGCTGTATCGTGGCCTTGCAAAGCCATGGAGCAACAGAGGGGTTTTCTCCCACTGGGAGCTGGACAGGAGCTCAGGGGCTTCCACATGCTGGTGGTGATGGGATGCCACCAGGACCTAAGGTGGGCAAAGGAAGGTGGAAAGGAAAGGTGGAAAATGAAGGTAAAATAAGGGCTGAGGAGGTCTTTTGGAGCTGCTGCTTTGCAGAATTGGTTGGTTTTGGCACTGGTCGGGTGCTGAGCCATGGTGGGCTCAACACCCCCCCAAAATAGGGTGTTCAAGCTCAGGGCTGCCTTGGGTACCACAAGAGCTCCTCTTCTGGCCTTGTTCCAACAGCTCCGTGTCCCTCTTGTGTTGCTGCCCCAGGATGCTCTCCCAGAGGGCAGGAGAGGGGGATCTACCAGATCTCTGTAGTAGGGAGGATCCATCCCCTGCATTTCATCAGCTCTGGGTCAGCCCAGCATCCGCTGATGAAGCCAAGGTCATTTTGTTTCTCTCTTTTAGTTCTTTTTCCCTAAATGCAGCCCCAGTGCAGCTCGTCCGTGTTTCAGCCACCTTCTCCCCCTGTTCTCAGGCTGAAGTCCGTAATGCTGAAATTATAGCATCACTCTCATCGCCATGACAACGTGCAGGGATGGATTTGAAAGGAGGGGGGGGGGAAGAGAAGGACCAGAAGCCCTCCAAGGATTATGACTTCAGTGAGGGATCAGGCTGGAGGGGAATCTGGGTCATGGCTGGAGCAGGCTTTTCTTCCAGCTTGTCTTTGGTAATTCCCCTTACAGCGGCCAGGGCAGGGCCAAGCCACCATTAGCACCCATGGGTGCTCCCTGGGATGGGTCCATGTACCCCGGGATGCGTTGTGCTCCTTATGGAGGAGATCGCTCCTCACCTCTGTGTACCCCTGGGAATGAGCATCCTCTGCCAGCTCCGTATCCCACCCCAAGTCCAGGCTTTGAATCCCAAAGTCGCTCCTGTTAGAGCGCCCGTGGATCCTGCGGGAATGCCGGAGCCACGCTTTGTGCCTCATCCCCCAAAATAAACAGGACATTTTTTTTTCCCCTATTTTTTCCCTATTTTTTTCTTTTTTCTCTCCTCCTTTTTCCCCCCTCTCTTTTTCCACACCCCCAGAGCTGCTGTTGCTGGTGGCAGGGAGCCCAGACTCCGTAGGAACTCAGAAATGCCGCAGATCCAAGCCCCGGCTGCCCTCTCGGTTTCGCAATCCTTTGGAAGCAGGGGGAGAGACAAGGAATAAAATGGGAGGGGATTTATTGTTGGGGTTTTTTTTCTTCTTTATTAGAGATTTATAGACTTTCCCACCAGTAGGGACAAGGGAGTCGGAGCCGAGCAGCCCATTTCCTACCGTAAGTTTCCAACCCTTCTCCTCTCCAGCCTTCTCTGGTGGGATGCTGGAGTTTTTGGGATGCCGGCAGGGGGGGTGAGGGCCGCCAGCACCTCCCACATGGGGTAGGTTTGATGATGCTGAGAGAGCGGCTCAGGTTGGGGGGGTTTGAGCCTTTTCTCGACCTGTTTCTCAGTGGCGTGCGAAGCCTTTGGCTTGGGCTTGGTGGTGATGCTGTGATGGGTGCTGGTGGCCACGGTGCTGTTGCTGTCCCCCCTCTGCCATTTGGCATCTTGGGGGGGTGTGGGCCATGTATTTGTTGGTGATTGCAGTGTCCAGGCTCTGAGGTTGCTGGTCCAGGGAGGGGTTTGTTTGCTGGTGTATTTTAAGCAGCTGGGTTTTTACAGGCACGGAGGGATCCGGTCGATGCCACAACCGGCTCCTATCCCTGCTGATGCCGCATTACCTGCAGCCAGTGCCAAGCACGGGGCAGGGTTCAGCTCCCTGCACCCTCACCTCATCCATTCCTCAGCCAGGCTTCTGTTGGGGGCAAAAAGCCTCCCTTCCCAGAGCTGTGTCCGGATGAGGTCTGGGTCCTGGCAGCTCCAGTCTGAATATCCAGGGATTACTGGGGTTAAACTGGTACCCCAGTGAGGTGCTGCTTCTTTTGCATCTGGTTTTCCCAAGACTTGTTAAGCGCGGAGGGGATGGACGGCACTGGGGCCGTGTTGTGCTGTGATCAGATTTAGATAAGGGCTTGCTGCCTGTGAACACAATTCCTCCCGGATAATTATTTATACCTCCGCATGCGTCACTAATAAACATCTGGATCCGCTCCAAACATCTTCATTGGATTGGGGTTGTAGCCTCTCGACGGGGCTGTTTGTCAGATCCCCATCCCACCTCCCTTTTGGCGCGTGGCTTTGGACCACTCAGCTGAAATCAAAGGGGGTTGCTTTGAGCCGTCGCCCCGCTCCCATGGGATGAGCCCATCCCTGCCTGCTCACTGCCAGCCTCTTTTTGCCCAGGGTGTTCCTGCTCTTGGGGCTGGGTTAGCGGATTCCCAGCTCCTGGAATCCCGGCATGGGGGGAGAAGTCGCATTGCCCTTTCTCCGGAGGAGAAAGTTTCTGGTGGTTGTGATTGCAGGGAAAATAATGAGTGGCCAAATCCTGCCCATTCCCCCCCCTCCTTCCCCAAAAAGCATCCCCAGATGTGTTGCTTTCTATTTTAAACCAGCACCGTTTGGTTGGAGGGCGAAGCAGCCTCCTGACCTTTGGGAGCGCGTGGGGCTGGCAGTCACGCCGAGCTCTTCGAGGCCAGGGCTGACTTCTTGCTCTGTTTGTATAGAGCCAAGAAATGACTATTAATAACTTTCCCTGAATGAGAGCTGAGTACCTGCTTCCCTGGGGCTCCTTGGAAGGCTCTGGCTCGGGTGGATAACATCACCACTCATTAGGAACGGGACCGGAGCATCGCTGCGCGCAGCTGGGATGCAGATGGGAAGGGACTGGTGTGGGAGGGGAGAGATGAAGGGAGCCTCTGGCTCGCTTTTAAAGCGCCTCAGGCAGGCCTTGCAGGCGCCACAAGCTGGTTTTTGCTGTGTTCCTCCATCCTTTCCACAGGCCCAGCCCCTTTTTGCATGGAAAACCCATCCCGAGCGGCCGGAGCCGGCCGCTCGGGCAGCTCCGTGTGGATGGGCCCATGGAAAAAGAAGTTTCAGTGCTGCACCCAGATTAATCTCTTTAAACTGTTATTTCCCTAATCCTTCATTAGGATCTCATTGGGAGCTTGTTATCCTGGTAGGGCTTAGAGCCCTGTGTGGCGGCGGTGCCGGGGTGGGATGGGGCTGTGTCATTCCCACCGGTGCCATGTGCTCTGCTGGGATGTGCCGGCAGCACTGGGAGAGATGGGCTCTGCTCAGAGAGGTCTGGGTGACACAAAGAGGAGAGGGTGACTTTGCTGTGGTCTGCAGGGATGTTTCAGGTTGTCTTCCCCTCCATCACTGCGTATGTTGGTGCTGGGGGCCAGTGTGGTGTGAACCGGAGCAGGTCCGGTTCGTACTGAGGCTGGATCTGCCTTAGGAGCATTCCCAAGTGTCCCTGCTGCGGCACCCCCGAGTGCCAAGGCTTTAGCTGGGGTTATCCAGTGAGCTCGGTTCTGGATATCCCCCTTCCCGTTGCCATAGGTGCCTTAAAAAGGGCATTGGATGGACCCGGCATGTGCGGGTGGATTCCTTCCCTTAGCGAGCAGCCGCTTTCCTGCTGGGAAGCTGGAGCTGATGCCCTGCTGCTCCATGCTGCCAGGTCTCCCTTTGCAGCACCCAGCTTCTGCATCCTTCCCTTGTCCTGCTGAGTGATGGCAGCAGCTCTGCAGCCCCTGGAAGGGGGGTCAGGATACCTGCAAGCCTCAGGTTTGGAAGGTGCTTTGGAGCCGGAGAGTGGGAATTCTGCCTGGCCTGGTGATGGAGCAGGGCTGAGCGTGCTTTGCCTCGCAGGCTGCGACCTGCAGGATCTCAGGAGATGGTCTGCAGCATGAGTGCCAAAAGCAAACCCAAACCCACACTTCCCACATGAGCAGCAAACAGGGAAGCGCAATCCAGGGGGATAAGCGAGCAGCAGCCGTGGCGGAGACTCAAGCAAGAGGCTTTTTTCCCCCCCTTTCCAAAGGAGATAGGTGGGATGTGTTTATTATCCCTGGGTTTTGGGTGGAAACGTGGCTTGGAGAAGAACCTTGGTGGCTAAAAGCTTGCTGGGTGCTAGTGCGTTCCTGTCCAACCTCCTCCTTGCTGGCGCGTAGGTTGATGTGTCCTCATCCATGCCAGGAATGGTGGGGTTGGGAGAAGGGAATGAACATGACCCAGGCTCTAAATGCTCCTTCTCCAGAGCATTTGCTGCTATTGAAAGTTTAATGCACATTTATTTGCCTTTGGATTGTGGAGAGCATCCTTTTGGATGCTGCCAGGGTACAGTGAAGGGCTTGGGGCATTGCTTGGCTCCAGGAGATGGGATCTGCACAGGGAACCCGGGGTAGGACTGAGCCACTTTGGTTCTTGCTGTGTTTATTTGTGCTCCTTGTGCCATTGCTGGGTCCTGCTCCTGTTGTGGGGCTTCCCAGAGCATGAAGGAATTGGGGAGCTGTGATTTGCGCCGACTTTTATCCTTCCGGAACAGGGGAATGGTGATGTCCAGGAGCGCGGGGTTGTGCTCTTCTCACCTTGCCCTTTGGGATGCTCCCACCTTGGGGCCATGCTGCCCTGCTTCCCACCGCTGGGAAAGGTAGAGCTTTTCCAACCGCCTCTTTCCCCTTTTCCTGTGCCTATAATTAGCCCTGGCTCCCCGCCACCATATACTGTATGATCCTGGAAGGAGGTCATGGCTTTGCTGAAATTCCTGGGAACAGAGCTGCCTTTGCAGCTGGGAAAGCGGTGCCGTTTCCAAGCAGATAAGAAATAGGGCAAATGCAACTCGTTTTCCCTGCTGTAATTTATGGGCTCTGGGCACAGCATCCGACGGCCTCCTCCCTGCCCTGGCTCTCCGCTTCCTTGGGGGATGGATTTGTCCATGCGGATTGGCAAAGAGGTGCAACCAGCTCCTGGCTCCCGTGTGCTGCTCCAGCCCTGCTCCTGGGTCTTGTTTTCCCCTTCGGCTGCATCCATCCAAGGTCTTGCTTTGGATAGGAAACAAACCCCATTCCTGGGTGTTTGTGCTCCTTCCCGCTTCTAAAGCTGCCCATTTTGACGAGCATCCCATGAGCAGGGCTCCTTTTGCAGCAGGAAAAGCATCATCTCCGTGATCCGAAAGGTCTTTTCCACTTTTCTGCCAGGGAAGGGCAAAGCACATGGGAGCAGAGGGATCTGCTGGGGCTGGGAAGGGATCTCGGAACCCTCCTGTGCAAAGCAGGGAAAACCCAAAGGGAAAAAGGGAATTTTAAAAGGGAAATGGAGCAAAATCCTCCCTTGTGAAGAGTTTCCCAGAGCTCTGCTGTTGTTGTTCTAGCCCTGTACAGTGATTCCAAGAAGGAGGTAGGATAAGTATGACCAGAAGGGATAGGAATGGGGAGCAGGGCATGGAGTCCTGGCTGGGGCACTACATGTCCTGTATCCCACCGGCAGCATCCCGAGCCTGTCCTCCCTTTCCATCAGAGAGATTAGCTAAAGAAAATCATGGGATTAAACAGGAAAACCCTTTCTGTTTGTTGGGATTGGCTTCCAGGCCCGAGAGCTGCTTTTGCTCCATCCTTCTGCATCAGAACGCAGCGATTTCCACTGAAAATTGGTCCAAGAGGGCAGGTTGGGATGAACCATCCCTGGCAGCATTGGATGGGGCTTGGAGCACCCTGCTCGAGTGGAAGGTGTCCCTGCCCATGGAGCTGGGTGAGCTTTAAGGTCCCTTCATCCCAAACCAGGCTGGGATTCCAGCACTTGGTAAACCCCATGTTTTGTGTTGCCTGGTGTGGGTGAGGGTTGCCTTGGGGGTTTTTCCCAGGGTGATTAGGGCAGATCCATCACTTCCCATCCCGGGAAGTGCTGCTTGCGCTGCCCATGGAGGTGTCATTGCCCCATGGAGGGGGGTGTCCTATGGATTCATGCTGCTCCCTTCACTGCTCACCCAATCACACCCAGATCCTCTCCTTCTCTTTGGAGGTGCCTCCAACCCCCCCCCCCCCCCAACCTCATGCCTTCCCCTCTCAGTGGTGTACGTGGGGGGCAGTGTGGGAGTTGCTGATGACGGCACCGAATGTGCAAGTGATGCTCTGCTCCTCGCTGGGGAGAAATAGCTTCAGCCGGAGGTTTTCTTATCTCCAGCATCAAAGAAATGGATGTGGGGTTTGGGGAGCAGTTCCCTTCCCTGCACGGGGCTACCAAGGGGGTCTGGGGGCTTAAACCCTTGGTTAAGGCCGGGGTGCTGGTCCTGGTGGATGCTGGCTTTGTTGGGATGTGGTTTAGATGGAGCCGAGGAGCAATTCCTTCCCCAAAAGGTGCTCAGGCGTTGGAACAGGCAGCGCTGGAGTCAGCCGATGGGATGTGGAGAGGTGCTGGGTGCCTGGAGCATCAGCAGAGGCTGGTTTAGCTCAGGACACACAGGAGGGTCTGTGACACAAGCCGGCATGAGATGCCAATCTCCCATTGCCCTCTCCTGTGCACAAGGAGGGCCTTCTTCTTGCTTGCTTGCAAGTCACCCTTTATAAACAGCCTGAAAGAAGCTCCCAGCTTGCAACCATGGAGCTGGGCTGGGATTTTCCAGCGTGTCCCCATTGCCACCATGGGATGGAGGATGCGCAGTGTTTTAGCCTGGTCCTTCCTAGTGACTTCCCACCTCCTCCCTCTGCATCCGCGGTCGTGCTGGCACAGGGGTTTGGGGGGCAGGCAGCAGCCACCCCACTGTGTCACCTCGATGGCAGGCAGGAGGTGACTGGGGACCTGCCACTGCTTGTCAGAGCAGGGAGATGGATGGGCTGAAGGGTTTGGACCCGGGGGAAGGTGTTTGTTTGGTTTCCATAGGGAGAGGCTGGGTGCAGGCTGCTGACTCAGGCGACAGCAGAGCACGACTCAGAGCAAAGCAAAAGGGCTTTGCTCCTCATGATGGTGGTTTCCTCTTCCTGGGTTCCTGCGCTCGGGAAGTGCTGCATCAGCCTGGGACAACCCCCTTGGGGCCCATGGGGATGCTATTCCTGAATAGGGGAGCTGGGACCCCCATGCAAGGCAATGTATGGTATCTGCATGCTGGAGAGGGGACTCTTCATCAGGGAGCGCAGTGCTAGGACAAGGGGTGATGGGTTCAAACTGAACCAGGGGATGTTCAGGTTGGAGATAAGGCAGAAGCTCTTCCCTGGGAGGGTGCTGAGGCGCTGGCACAGGGTGCCCAGAGAAGCTG
>JAOSLQ010052063.1:0-10197 GCA_025629905.1 Lorius lory
GTGTCCCTGCCCATAGCAATCAGGTTGGAACTAAATGATCTTAAGATCTTTTCCAACCCTAACTATTCGATGATTCTGTATAAATGTTAGAGTGAGATGATTTTGTGTTGTGTGGATTTCCAGGTACCAACTATCTAATCCCACTACTAATGTGGCACTCCTGCACTCATCTCACGATCGCTTGGCTGTCTGCAGAACACCGTCTTGAAGGGTCATGTCAAAAGCATCAGTCATAGGTTTTTATAGTGATTGACGTCAATTAGCCTCTATGTTTTCCTTCTCTCCCCCCCCCATCCCCTTTTTAGCTTCATGTTTTTCCTTTGAAACAGAGATTAATTTGTAGTAGCAAGATTGTAAACTGCCCTTGTTTGAACCTACCTGCACTGTTAATTTTATTGGGTAATATTTGGAATAGTGAGGGAATTCAGCCATGATAGCAAATTGCTTGCTATCACACTGATGGTTTCTAAAGCCTTCAGCCATAACTATCTCATTTCTTCCCTCTGAAGCATCATACTTTCCTTCAGCAGTGTTTCTCCTCTACCCCTAGCCATTTTGAGTAAACTGCTGTACTCTTCACCAGCCTCCTTTCATCATCTTCCTTGGGTGTTAGTTTGGCATAACTTCAGGTTTTCTGGGGAAAAATCACCCGGTTTGCTGTGCAGTGATTTGGGAAGCCTGTCTGCATCCAGAGTAGCTTTTACTGTGTGTTGGTAGCATGTGTCTGGGCTCTTCATGTGCTTAAAGCACCATGTCCCTTTGGTGCCAGCACAAGACCTGGTGGTAGGTGAGGGACGATCTTGGAGGTTCTGGGGTAGTGGTGCAGCTCCCGCACCTTGGTTATTTGGCTCATTAAGCAGTCTGTGATGAGGACATGTGTGATCAGGTCCAGCTTTGGACCTCCTGTGTATCTGGCCTTGGTCTGGACTATCTCAGGCAACCATGCTGTAAATTTTCATGCACTGAACAATCAGCCCCTTGCCTAATGTTCTTTTTCTGCAAGTTTTGCTTGAACAGTATTATTCTGATGGATATAAGCCTCCTTTCAAGTTCTAGCCTGAACTTCTTTATGGCTGGTTCATACTGCTTTATCTTTCCTTCTCCCCTCCAAAGAGGGCCTTCGTTTTGCTTCAGTTGCAAAGCCAACGTGCTTTTGTCTCGTGAGAGGTCATCCTGCTGACCTTTTCTTGCACTATTCCAGTTTCACTTAACCTTTCTTGAACTCAGCAACCTGAAATTGCACGTTGTTCAGCTGAGACCTTACTGGTGATTGTGTATTTTCCTGTTACTCACTGAGACCTCGGGCAACATCTGGCTTTTTTACACTATTGCCATGAGCCACTAAACCACCAAAGTCTTTCCTTTTCTATATCGCTTCCAACTGCTGAGCTCCCATGCTGCAGAACATATTTCTTTAATCCCAAAGTGCATGAGTGCACTTGGCTTTATTACAGCTATACCTCCTGTCAGTTGTTTTAGTCCTCAAATGTTCTGAATAAACTTCTGCCCATTCCCTGAGTTGACAGACTTTCCCAGCTATCTCTTGTCTGCAGATTTCATTCGCGCTCCCCTACTTTCCCTACCAAGGGAATTAGTGGAATTGCTAGATAAGACTGTCCCAAGGCAGATCTTTTAGGAAATCTGTTTATAGTTTGTCTTTCTCACCAGAATTTGAACATCTGCACAAGATGCTCTTCTGGCTTTTGGAGGTGGAGCTTGATTTGGCTCTAATGTCTGTCCTAAATGGTAAACAGGATGGATCATGGAGCTGGGCCGGTGGGTGATCCACATGTAGGCGAGCACCGTGCAGGGTGTTGGCAACAAGGATATATGTGTCAGGATATATGTTAAGTATTTCCTCTTGGAGGTGAAAAACGGCTTTGTATTTGGGTCTCTTATTATCAATGCTTAACAGTTTTTGGAGGAGGTTTTTGTTCATCTAAAAAATAAAAAATTATAACAAAATTATAAATTCATGAAACCACTGATTTGAGTGTAAGGTGAGGACGACATTTCTAATTTATACTCTTATTAGCTGTAGGAATGACTGGAGCTGAAAATTATCAATTCTGTCAGCTGTAAGCATTGAAGGGATTACTGAAATAGTATTGTCACTGTCTCACTTGCTTATCTAAGTGCATTATCTGGCAGAAATGGTCTTGAAAACCTTCATCTGTGTCTTCCTCTGTAGCTAGTGCCAAAAGACCAGAATAGATCATCTTTGTGGGCATTAGCCAAGCCCAGTTCCAGTTGGCAGATGAGTACCATGGTCTCCTAGAGCTTTGAGCAAGCAGTGCAGCCCTTTACACCAAGTGGGTCATTAAAAAACAAGGCTAAATTTTGAAGCATACATAGTATATGCCTAGAATGGCCAGTAATCTGAATTATTAATGGAGAGCACGACAGATCTAGGGCATCAGCTTTATACATTTCATGAACATATATGTGTACCAGGGAGAGAGAAGGCCATACTTGCATGAAGATCGCTTAAAATCAGCATTTGAGTGAGATGCAGTACTACAAATCCGCTCTTAACTGCTATTTTTCCTTTCGTTCAGTAGCTTTAAAAGCTCATCTGGAGAATTCTAACAGGCAAAATGAGCAAACAAGCCATTCCTGATGGCTCGATAGGCGATTAGAAACTCAGAGGGATCTGTGAGATGTTCAGCTGAGGCAGTGAGAATCCAGACTATGCTGGTTTGAAAATGAACAGCATTTACTGTCCAGCCACAAAAATACACGTGTGCCAATTTTCTCTGTCTGTGTGTGTTTGAAGAGACAATTTAGAGCTTTGTCCTTGTGTTAGAGTCATGGAAAAGCTGTATTATTGAGTCATTTCTATTTAGTCATTTGTGCATCAGTTTTTCAGTGTGTGCTTTGTTTTTTTTTTTTATTTACTTTTTTAATGGCTTGTGGAACCTTACAGGCTGGTCCATTTAAGTTGCATGGCAGATGGTTTTTATCACTTAGTTAAAAGAGTTTTCTGCTTGAAGTCCAACTACTTTGTGGAAAGGTGTGGAAAGCCCCAGTTCTCAACAAGGGTTATTTAAGGCAACATTTGTACTTTGGGTGGCCAGAGTAAGAAGCTTTGAGCCACAGCCTTCAATCTGCCGAACCGTGAAGCTTGTGCAAGAAATCCTTTAGAGGCAGGGAGCCAGTTTTTGTCCTGCCGCCTGGCTGCAGCTGGGGTGTAAATGGCGACGGAAGAGGAAAGGCTGGGTGGGAATGATTGCACCAGTCTGTCCGAGACCTCTGGTACTATTCCTGGTTTTGGTTCTGGTGCTTTCTCCTGCCCATTGGACTTGATTTTCAAGACCTCGCTGCCACAGCTGTGGCGTTGCGTGGGCTGCAGAGTTGCATAGCAGCCTGGGAATGTTGAACAGAGTTAGAATGGATACTTATTTTCACCCCGTGATTTAAAACAAGCTCTCTTAACATGTGGTTGTGGCTCGCGTGTTGTCACTTTACAGCACTTGCAGTTTCAAAACAGATGACTGAAATCACAGTGGTTTTTAGGAGCCACATGTGCTTTCTCCCTGAGGTCTTCCTCCATGTGACATGGTTCCCTTCCCTGGTGCCTCTGTTCCCCAGTGTCTCCACTATGGAGCTGCTGCTCAAAGAATCAAATACTTCACATATTTACATTGCTGCAGAGGAGCTTCCTGTGTTGTTAGTTAGCCTGATCCAGGGTGAGGTTAATGGTCCCCTTGCAGTGCATGGGGAAGAGGTGTCAAAGATGAGCAGCAGGAACATCGGATTTGTCTTATCTTGCTAAGATTTATAGTGTTTGCTGTCTTGTATCTTAGCATAATTTAAAGTGCACACTTAGGCATGGCTTGTTGATACAAAGCATGCCAAATCTCCATTGCTGAATTTATGGGTGAGAAACAAGGCCAAAGTCCTGTCTTAGCTCCCGTATAGGATTTTCTGTTAATAAGGGCAATGGAGCAATGACTTATTTGGACTCCTGGGCCAGATCCTTTCCTAGAATAAATAAAGCTAAGCTCATTTACAGCAATTGAGTATTAATCTCTATAAGACTTTTTTGAAGATACACTGCAGTGAATGTAATGAGGAAGAGAGCTCATTATTTTCTAAGAGAAGTGACAGATCAGAGCGGATTTCTTCTGTGCAATTACCACTGCTCTTTCTTTGTAATCATATCACTGGAAACATCTAGTGGCCACTGCAATGGCAGTACTTGTGAATGGAAGCTGGATGTATTCAAAACAGTATGAGCCTGGCAGTTTTCCTTCCTTACAGTAAAACTTGCCAAATACCTAATTTTCAAAGATTAGGCTCTTGAAGTGCAGAGCTGAGGCTGTGATTGGCCAGAGGACATTCATGGCTCTGTAATGAAACACTGATGTATAAAATGGTAATTGATCCCGGGAGCACTACGAGCACAGAGCCAGATCACATTATGTGCAGATTCCAGTGTGGCAATGGAAACTACACAAAAGTTGGCACAGAGGGTTAAATGTGAAATTAACTAACCATGCTCTGCAGAGATGATACTAAGATGGAATACACTGTGTATTTTGGGGGTGGTTTGTTGAAGTGGCTCTCCATGCAGGTCTATCTTCATGCATTTGTTTCACAGATGCAGCTAGGGGTGGTTTCTTCCTTAGAAAGGACTGTGATTTATAGATAAGTCCAAGCCTGACCTGTTGCAAAAGAGTCACTTTGGAAGCTAATGGTATTTTTTATGCACCTATAGATGTTATGTTAGTTGTGCAGACCCTTTTAAGCACGTTGCTTTCTGAGGGGAACTTTTTTTCTGTGTCAAAAAGGCTGCTGCAGCACTTCAGTTCCAAAATAATAAAAAAATAATCCCCACCCTGCTGCTGTTTTTAGACATTTGCGTTTGGTCTGTATGACTCGTCTCTCCACGAAGTCCTAACAAAACTGGTTCTGTGTGGGTAGTTAAGCAAGCAAGACATAGCAGCCGTGATGCTGGATTTCATACCCCTGGGTACACTGTTGGGCTGTGCTCTAGCTCTTTTCTGGTGCCTGATCTACCTGGAGTAATGGTGTCTCTTGTCTCCCCGGGCTGCTGTAATTGCAGGTTTGGGGCTTCCCATGTTAATTGGCTCGTTTGGAGACTATCCAGAGAGCCTGTTCAACTGCACTGAGGGTTGGAGTGTCCCTTGAAAAGACTCTTTTATTTCTTCCTTTTGCAGGGTTAAAATCTATGGGATTCATATGTAGGTGTCTGATCTCTTCATGTCTTAATTCCAGTACAGAGGCTGTACGAGTGTGTGCTCAGACTGGACCCTACCATACATCTGCCATACCCCCCACCCAGTGTGTGTGATTGGTGGTGCTTACAGAACAGTTCTTCAGCTCTTACAAGGCAGTAAAAATCACCAGTGAGGGTGGGACAAATGTCTTTCATCAGAAACTCAGAGAAGTTGAAGCTAGGGTAGTAGCAGGAGGAAGTACCATGCCTGGGTAAATTAGCTAATTAGCTTATACTTGCTGCTTAGGGGGTGAAACTGTGCAGTTGCCAGAAAATTGAGGCATCAGTCCTGCTCCCTGCCAGCCAGGTCATGTTGATGCTGGTTGGGTGGTAGAAATTCCTGATGGATAAAGTGACAGACCATTTTCTGAGCTGCTGGACAGTCTTGAAATGGGCTGCAGGATCTTCGTCTCATGATTTCTTTCAACAATTGCCTATTGTGTCTGAAAACAATTGCTCTGTTCTTCATCTTATCCATGGCAAATTAGGCTACTTCTTTGGTTTTTTTTTTTTTTTTCTGTGTGTGTTTTTTGGTTTGATTCGGGTTTTTTTTCTGCATTGTTGAACCTTAAATTTGGTGGAAGTTGGTAGTTCTGCCTCCCTTCCTGGTGCTGAGATCCTGCACTTGCATCTGCATTGGGTTTGGGAAAAGTAATGATGTGGGTTACCATCAGTCAGTCTGAGAAGTTGGGTGATGAGGCAGTGAAGGTGCAATGGGATGCAATGAGCATGCTTGCCCACTCACTCAAGGTCCAGCAAACTCTAGTGGTAGGGGATGACACAGAGCCTTTGTGCACCTTAACTTGTCCTTGCTGGAGTTTGCACATACTTGTAGATAGCTTGTGAAATTGGAGGGTGGTGCTGCTGTGGAGTACAACACACAAATACGGCATCCTGAGCTCAATCAGTTCAGGTAGTAGCAGTTATATGCTGCTGTGGAGTTTCTTCCATGGAGGTCTAAGCATTGCTTCTGTTGTTTCAGCCTAAATTTGCAGGGAAATGGGGGTTTTAAATATGCTGCAAGTGCCACCAGTGTCCTGTGAAGCTGTTTAATAATTGATATTTATGAGCACAATTGTGACGGTAAGTGCAGTAGGTCTTCAGTTAATCAGTGTGCCTTTGGCAAGCCCTGGAAGCCCACATGCAGAGCGAGTGATGGTGGGAAATAAAATCCTGCTTCCAAAGGCAGGTGGGGATACAAAGGTGCAGGTGGGTGGTTAAGTAGAGCTCTGCCTGGTTTCTGAGCCACTGGAGCTGCCAGAGGATTGCCACCCCTGTTAAAAAATCCAAATGGAAATGAATGTTTGTTTTGGTTTGATTCTTAATTCCCTATATTTTTCATTACAGCTGGTGATTGTGGGTTTTTGCCCAACAAGAGTTAGGCAAACAAGTGTCTCACTGGCTCTCTCTTTTCCCATTCTGCCTCATTGTGCTTCACTGTTTGCGTTACAAACATCCTAGGATGATGTTTAAATCCAAATAAACAGAGTTGTCATGGCAATTAAAAGAAAATTGGGGAAGCGCTTTTGTAGTTCTTGTATAATGCCTTGTGCAATGCCATGTTCATAGAAACTTCAATTATGGGTGGGATAATACGATTTTTTTTTTTTTTTTTAGAAGGAATAATGAAATACGAATTTGCTTGATAACCACCCAGTGGTGATGGGGTAGAATCTGTGCACCTCATACGTAAAGCCTTTTGGTACCTTGCAGCATCCAAGAGCTCTGGCTGCACTGTGTAAGGCAAGGAGGCTCTGAGGTTTCCTTGTACATTTGTTTGGTTTTCCTTTCCATTCAGATTGTCACTTGATGTGTGATCTGTGGTGAGTTGCTTCTAATCTTTCTGATTGCCTCTCAGTAAATGAGCAGTCGCTTGTTTTCTTCTCCTGACAGCACCATGGCTGTCACCAGCTGACAGATGCTCGTGAAGTTAGGTCATTGGTGCTCCCTTGCCAGATGATTGTAGTTAGGAATGTATTTATAACTGATTTTTTTTATTATTATTATTATTCTTTGGCTATTGATTGATTGACTTTTAGCTGAAGCCAGTACAATTTTTTTTTTGACAGATGAAGAACAGATTTTTTGTGAGAATTCTTGTGTCTGTTTGCTTTAAGAATACTTTTAATACTTGGCTCAAAGGAATCCAACCTTTTTTTTTTAATTCAGATGATGATCATTTTAGAGCATGTTGTACATTAAAGCTAATACAGGTATTCAAAGTGTATGAAAGATTTATTTGAATATATGTTTTTAAGACAAAAATACCTTGCATGCCAACAATGCCAATGGATCATTCTCTCCCTTTACTTTGTTCTCAGATCATTTCAGTTCTTTAATCTTTTGCAGATGTACTTCCTTATAGACTTACAATCCTGCTTTTGTTTTGTATTACAGTCTATTTCTTGAACAAATCTTATCTCAGCATAAGCACATTAAATATAAACTGGGCAAATGCAAAGTGTAAGAAGTAATTAACTGGTTTAGTGCAGGCATCATAGAAATAAGGTATGCATTTTAGAACATCTGTAATTTGAACATGGGTTAATTGATGAAATTATTGGAACAATTTGAATATGAAGGAGAGAAACACTAAATATGCAGCTGAATTGGGGAAAATGTGAAATAGAAGAAGGTGTGTTTATCATAATCTGTTAGCAACAATACTCCATGAAGATTATAAGGGGCTCGATGCAGAATTCGGTTGATGAAGTTTGTCTTGTGGTAGGCAAAAGCTCAGACTATGTAATTGCAGTGGTCTCTTCTGGCCTTAAAAACTGTGAATTGGGTAGCATCGGACATGTTTCCAGCAGTATAGGACATGAAATGTAGAAAGTACTTATTCTGAAGAGTTTGCAATCCAAACAAGATAGATACAGAATAAACAGGATGTGTCAGACAACTCCAGAGAGGAAATGACTGGGATGTGGTTGTTTGTGAAAATGTAGTCTTTGAGAGACTATAGATTTATAACCTCTGGTCATTGCAGAGGGGAGGACTTTAAATGGGTGGACTAGTGCATAGAATTATGAAAGGCATTTTATACACTGAGAGAAGACAGGAACGGAGAAAGACCAGGTGTCCTCACTGGTGAAGGGGACAAAAATGAACAAAGGCTGCTTGGACCTTAAATAGGGCTGACTTGAGCTGGGCTTTCAAGGCAAGGCTGTCGAGTGAGCTGTTTGCACCTGAAGGTGTATGTTCCCATGGTGTCTGGTACCCAGGCTGGTAACGATGCTGAGCTTTCTTCTGTTCCTCCGTTCAACCCAGCTCCTGCAGGCAGGTTCAGACCCTGCAGTTACAGAAGCCTTATCTGTTAGCAAGGAGAAAAGATGGAAGGGTTAACCATGTGCCGTGAGAATGGAAGTGGGTTAAGGACTGGGTTTTTAGCTGTTGTGAGCCTGAGCATCTGTGGCCCGAAAGCTTAGCTATGGCAACCAAATCTGGGAATTCCCATTCATAACAACTACATCTCAGTCCATTTTAATGTTAAGGATGTAAAGTATGGAGGAAAACACATGGCCTCTTCTAAGCAGTTAAATATCTATTATGAAAGCTGCTAGGTGTGAGCAGTGCATTTAATGCTGGCATGCTTTTTGTCTCTGGCCAGCAAGTGCTGTTGCAGGTATGTGTGAGTAGGTACCTGCTTTGTAGATGCAGGCATGGGCTTGTGTGCAAAGATCAGACCCACATGCATGACCAGTTGTGAGTTTGACAGGGATCACTTCCCTCCCTGGGAATTCTGGACAGAATTACTGTCTGAATAATAAAGACCATTACAGTCTATATTGTTCTGTTTAAAGTATCTTTTAAATGGCACAGATTCCACATGATAGATTCTTTTTTCCATGTGCATTGAAAGCATTTTAAAACCTGTTTAAAATAACATCCATATTAATTTAACTGTATGGATGCATTTAAAAAATGTACTGAGAGCAGAGAAAGGAGACTTTGGGAGCGTGCCATTTGCTGCCTCCCATCAAGTGCCAAAATTTGTTAGCAGATGAGGCATTTGGATATCTTCTCAGCGGTCAGGGAGTTCAGAGCTGTTTCTGCCTTACAACGCAGGATGTGAGATTCCTTTGGGTGCTGTAAATCTTTTATATTTGCAGAGGGATGGATTTCTTTAACTGGAAGAGATGAATGGTAACACAGGCACGCCTTCCCCTCTCTCTCTTTCCCCCCCCCCCCATTTCTTCTCAGAGCATTGAAGACCTGCATGCTGTCAGTGACATACAGCAATGGAAGAAAATGCAGGGGTGGATGTCCAGGAGTGGGTAGGCATGATTGTGATGGGAGGCTGATGGCCAGAAGATAATTTTCAGACGCCATAATAGTGAGGCTGTTGGGCCACTTGTGAGAAACCACACCGAAAATGTACATGTGTGTATGCAGGAAGAGGAGGCTTAGGTAAATACCTACTAAGGGTGGTCTGCCTTGTGTCTCCAGTAACAGTTTGAGTCACTGGGATCAAAAATCTGTGCTGTGACTTTTTCACTGTACTCTGTTGCTGCAGTGTGTCCAAAGAAGAACAACAGAAGTGGTGAAGGGTCTGAAGAACAAATCTTAGGAGGAGCAGCTGAGGAAACTGGGGGGTGTTTAGCCTGGTGAAAAGGAGGCTCAGGAGAGACTTTATTGCTCTCTACAACTACCTGGAATTAAGTTGCAGTAAGGTGGGGGTCAGTCTCTTTTCCCGAGTAACAAGTGACAGGACAAGAGGAAATAGCCTCAAGCTGCACCAGGGGAGATTTAGACTGGATATTAGGAAAATTTCTTCATGGAAAGGTCTGTCAAGCATTGGAACAGGCTGCCCAGGGCCGCGGAGAAGTCACTGTTCCTAGAGGTATTTAAAAGATATGTAGATGTACACATCTTATGCATTTAGAGACAAGGTTTAGTGTAGGACTTGGCAGTGTTGGGTTAATTGTTGGACTCTGTAATCTTAAAGGTCTTTT
>JAOSLQ010052063.1:16180-47076 GCA_025629905.1 Lorius lory
CATTATGGCCTTATGTCTCTCTGTATATAGCTATCTCTTCAGCTTATTTATTTATTTATGGGTGGGATATGTGAGCCTGGCAAGAGCTGCAGTAGCTTGGCCCTTTGCGTCATGTGGTTGAGACAATTTTAACCCCGCTTCGTGGCATTAAATTTGCTTTCTTGCTAAACCATGGCCTGAAAAGAAGAGTAAACTGTGCTGTGGGCAAGTCCATACACTTGTGGTTGGAGTGTACAAAGCCAGCTTGGGCACTTCAGCCTGCAGCATAGGTGTATCTGAGATCCCTCTATCATAGCATTCCCAGCTCCCATTTTATGATCAGGAACCCTTTTGCCACACCATGGTGACAATGGCTGTGACAGACAAGGTTTGTGTATGTTCATTAGGTCTCATTGATTGCTGTCTGTTCTGAAGACAGATTATTAATTAGCACAATGAATTGCTGGTGTGTGTGTGTGTGTGTAGGGAGTGGTGCTGGTACTTGCTGCTGGAACATCTGGAAGAGATTCAACAAGGGATGCAGCTGTCTGCTATGTAGTTAAGCATGAGGTCAGGTAAGCAGTGCAAAGTGAGACTTCTTGTCTACCAAAGGAAACAAAATGAGAGTTTAGAGCAAGAAGAGAAATACAAATAAGAAAGCCAAATAATCCTTCAGTTTTTAGTATGTTGCTCCAAACGGGCAGTACTGTTAAAGTGAGAGTTGGCTCCCACGTTATGTGTTTTGGGAGAGAGCTTTCAAACGATTGTGTCGGTATCTCATGCGCTTCCTTTCCAGATTTTTTTTTGTTTTTTTTTAAGGAATGCTTTCTTCTCCCTTCACTTATTAACTGTTTTCTGTGAAGAAAAACCTCAGTGCAAATCAGTAGCTAAAAAAAAAAAATAAAAAATATATAAATCTTTGAAAAGCTGAAACTTAAAGGGATTGCATGCTGGGAATTAGTGTTTGCTTCTCACCTATGGTGATTTCAGGTGTTTTGCAGGTTGGGGTACAGCTTGGAGAAACTGTGGCCCTCCAGTCATGGGAAGCCTTGATGCCTGGCTATTCAAGGATGCAGGGAGAAAGGCCCGTGAGAAAGCCTTTTCTTGTACATGTGCCACTGCAGTTGTGCAGCACAGCTGTGCCAGGTGCTGCCTAGAAATGACACTGCAGTGATGAAGGATTATTTGTGTTACGGAAATGAAAATATCTGGGAATGGACCATACCATGGAGGAGGTTGAAGACGTGGAATTCCACGGGTGCTTTTTTCCACCCTGTGTTCTCTGCAAGAGAAAGGCAGGCTCGGAGCATAGTTGGGACTAATGGGATCCTGAGCTGCACTTTGCAGCTTTCCCGTGTCTGCAGCAAGCTGACCAAAGCTCTGCTCTTGGAGCTGCCTGCTTTCAGGGTGTGTCATTGATTTGTTCTGGATGGTGGTAGTTCCTCTGACTTCATTGCAGTTTTCATAAAGGGGGGGAGGGGAGATAATTTTTCATCTGTTGCAGAATTGTGTTGACTGCATCGTCACTGAATTATCCTTTCCTGATTCTTGTCGAGAAGAAAGCTAATCTGACTTTTCTATGATTCAGGCATTGGTAACTTGCTCTCTTTTTACTCCTCCACAAGTAAATTCTTGAGTTCTGATTCTACAGAATTAGAGCTAAAATTCTAATTTGCAGAGCTGAGATTCCACCAGTTTAGTTGCACAGGCACCGTTCATGTCATGCCACAAAGAAAATGCAAGTATTTCAGTGCGTCCTTGTAGTTACTAAGCGTTTGCAGTCATGGATAAAATTGGAGGGAGGAGAAAATGCCAGTCTGAGCCAGAGGATGATCAAAAGTCCAAAATGTCTCAGGAGCCTGTGCCTGGGAGAGTTTGAAAATGGGACACTGATGTCAAAGTCACTTTTGTGCCTTCAGATGTGCCGTCCCCAGAGTTCAAAGGAATCCGGAGCAGCAGACGAAGCAGGCTGAACCTGGGAATGGCATGGGTTGTGAGCAGTTTATAACTGCAAATTGTCACTTAATTTTCTTGTTGTTATTGTCATGCAATTAAAGTCATGGCCATTGAGCTAAAAGATGAGGGTGTTTAAATGGATTTCGGGGTCTGTAATCGCTGCTGTGATGTTGCTGCCTAGAGGCAGGGACTTGCAAACCGATCTTTCCAGTAGGAGGATTATAGCTGAGAAGGGAGTACTGGATTTAAAGAAATAAAAGTTTAAAGCTGTCATATAGTGGTTTCCACTCAGATAAAAAAGCAGAGGATTATAAAGCTTTTGTAAAAAATAATATGCAAAAAAAAAAAAGCATTTTTAACGGACTGACAATAAAAAAGCCACTCTTGGGTAGGAGTGAAAAAGCTCTTGGGACTTGTGTTGTGAAAGGCTCCCCACAAGTATGGGGTGAAGTGAGCTCTCAAAAGGCATGGCAGACAGCTCTCTGGGCTGTGCATCTCTGAAATTTTGCTGCTGAGAGATGTTTTCTCAGCTAAACCAATGGCTGAGTTGCTGTGTATGGGGCTGCTCTCGGCATCCTCTGCAGCAGTGTAGCCTCTCTAGGCTCAGTTTGAGTCTGGAGACTTTATATACACTCTGTCGGTTGATTTTACTTTTCTTTTTGTCATTAGCTGTGTGTTAGCCCCTCATGCTTTAGACAGAAAAGATTCTTTTTATATCTGTGTTGAAGCTTGGAGGTATTTTTTGTAGCTGGAGGGGAGGTCAGGCTGCCTTGGGGTGGGTGCTGGGGACAAGGGACTCATGACTGAGGTGCAGAAGCGAGAAAATGAGACGGAGAATATGAAAACTTGGAGGCATTTGAAGAAAGGGGAAGTAACATCCTGCTCTCCATGTTCACCTGATGCTGCCTTAATCCATCTGGTTGGGCAGAGACTTGGATGCTCTATTCAGACTGTTCCTGTGCTCCTGTGCATTGATCTTGGTGTGCTGTAAGGTGCAAGCTAAGTAGCAGGGCACTCAGGTGAGACAGGGAAACCCGGATTTGTTTCCTTGTCCTTTTGTGTGATTCACCCTGGATCAATTGGGGCCTGACTTTCTGAAAATCAGTGGTATTGAGGCATCTGAAGGTTTTTCGCTGTTACGTTTCTTTGAGTCTCCCTGGGTGAGTAGCCTGTGTTTGACTTGGATCAAAACACAAAGTATTGTCACAGTCTCCATTACTCCCTGATAAGGGCTGGTTTATGTATTCATGGTAACTGCAAAACATCTCCATTTTGTGATTAAACTTATTTTCCATTTATGGTAGGATTTTAACATACCACCTCTGTGAAAACAGCTTATTTCAGGAATGTGTTGGGACATAAGGATTTAAGGGTGCCTGTAGAGCATTGTGAACTGGAAAGGTAATGGCTGTAAGTATTGTTACAGAAGGAAATGTTTTTTCACTAATTAGCAGAAATGGGTTTAATGAGATAAAGCTGGGTCAGACTGCTGCACAGCCTATGCAAGGCTGAGTGATAACCCTTGGTATAAAACACAAGCACCTGCACATCTAGTTTTGAGATGCAAAAATAGAAGTTGATGCTTTGCTGTGTTTTTCTCCCGATGCTAACTGAATTACTGGGCATTGTGAAAACCTGTGGGAAGGCTATGTGGAAAGAAGGCATTATAGCTCAAGGATCTAAGCCAGCCAGCATCACCAGGGGTTGGTATTTCTGAGGAAGTTGGAATCACTGGGAGTTTGTGGAGGCTGCACTGAACTAGGGACCATACAGTGTGGGAGACCTGCATGGCCAACATCTGCAGCACCTGCAAGACGCTCCCTGAGTTCACATGAAGAGTGCAGATTGCCAGAATCCTTGAGGATATAGCAGCAGTTCAGTTGATATCTGTCTTCATGCTGCTGGCACAGGAGCAGCAGCATTGACCCAAGCAAACCCAAACCCTGTGCTTTGCTTCAGGCCAGAGATCACGGCTGTGCATCCAGCTGTGGGGCTTTTTTCTTTGTATTTGGCTTTTAAAATTCAAATGTTTTGGACAGAAACACTGTAGTGCAATCCTATCTCCAAGAACATTAGTCTGCGGAGACATTTGGCAGGAGTGCAGAATATCTGAATGTGGAGTAACTTTTCAATTTATAAACCCTTATGTAAACACATTGTTTGGATCTTTGAGAATCGATTGTTTAACTTTTCTCTCTATGGTTTGAAAAACAAGAGGGGGAGAAAAAAAAAGCCCTAAGGAAAAAGAAATAAAATACTGCGTATTTTCCTGATGTGTCCCTATAACGCTTTCCAAATGTAAAAGCCTCTTAAGATCTCGAAAAGCAGCAATAGTATTTATACTGCCTTTATGAAAAGACTGATCAAAGGAACACAACTGTGCTTGGCTTTATTTAGCATTGATGACTGCATTAATGTCAGGGCGCTTACTATTTTATTGAACTCAAAAGTTTTGGGCTCTTCAAAGCGTAAAGGCTTTGGTGTGTGCTCGATTTATATCATATTATGTGCCGTGCTATCACAACATGCTTTGTGCTATGGTGGCTGCATTTCTTTGTCAGTCATTTGGAAAGTCTTTGGGGTTTTTCAGTCTTTTTCTTCCTTTTTCTTTTTTTTCCCCTCGTTTTTGTGTTTTGGTTTGTTTGGATTTGTTTTGGCTTGGTTTTTTTTTTCCCTAAACCCTGCAGAAGGGTGTTGAGAATTGGGAAGGTTTGATCTTGCTGGGAATGCCTGAGTTTTCCCTCCGTGGGGGAGAGCTGATCCCAGCTGCATTCAGCCGAGCAGCCAATACTCCCTGCACGCAGGTGGAAAGAGGTTAAAAGACATTCATGTGCCCTGACTCATCTTGCCCAGCTGCTATGGTCAAGCAGCTTTCTTGGCCACTAACAAGGCTGTGAAGAGGCCAAGTGAAAACAGACACATGGAAAATCCTCAACAGATGAGCTGAGGGCAGTTTCTGCTGATTCCCACACAGGTATGATACCTTATACCTAAGGGGTTTGGTGTTGTGCATGCATATAGTGCAAGAATGTGGGGCCAGCACCCCTTTGCCTGGGGGTCAGGGTAGAGGAGGGTGCCACAAGCATGCTTGGGTGGAGAGTTTAAGGGGTTAGAATACTAAAATGATAGTATGCCAACAAACTGCACAGCTGGTTAAAGCCTGACTTTAAGGGGCAGATCAGATCAGATCCCAGGCCAGAAATCTCACTAAAAGGCTTTACATGGGTTTTTATGAGTGTTATTGTCTCATGGATGCGGCTGTGTATGGGAATGGGCAGCACGGTCCAGCTCTGAATATCACTGGCGTGGGATAGCAGCCCTTTGGCATGGCATAGTTCAGCATTTTGTTGTTGAGATTTCTCCTTTTGTAACTGCTGGTCACGTTGGTGGTGAAAGCAGTGCTGCTTTTAAAGCAGACAAAAGCAATTCTTATGTGCTAGGCAAGTTTGAAATAGTTGGGTTTTCCCACATTCTCTGGACTTTAGAGATTGGCTGTGATTTCCCTCCCCCAGATGGTCGCATTTCTCACTTTATGAATCAGGTATTGTTTCTATTACTTTTTCTTTTTCTTTCCTCTAACTGCCTTTTGCCTAGTCATAGTTTGACCTTACCATCTGCTTGGAAGTAAAGTTGATGTGTGAGCCTGAAAATAAAAGGTGACTGATTCTTTCCTAGTCCACTCTTGTACAGGCAGGTTTCAGTAGCAGTGGCCGTGGTGGGTCTCCTGGCTGCAGTTACTGTTGGCTGCTTTGCAGAGCTCTTCTGCTGTTGGTACTGGCTTTGGTAAAGGCAGGGGCAGGATGATCCACAGCCTAACTACAGCAGCCCTGGTCAGGTGATCTGGAGATCATAGAATCACAGGCTGGTTTGGGTTGGAAGGGACCTTAAAGCTCATCTGGTTCCAATGCCCCCGCTACAGGCAGGGACACCTTTCACTAGAGCAGGTTGCTCCAAACCCCATCCAACCTGGCTTTGAACACTGCCAGGGATGGGGCAACCACAATTTCTGTGGGAAACCTTTGCCAGCTCCTCAGCACCCTCACAGGGAAGAATTCTGAGCAGATAATTCCGGTAACACTCCATGTAGCATGCAGGATCTGGGGATTTTTCCCATTTCTCCCCTGGGAGCAGAGTTGGTGGTCAGGACTTCAGTGGAGCTGCAGCTGTCCCTGCATTTTTTGTGTCTCACTTCTGCAGTGGGTTATTGAGACCAGAGCTCTTCCCAGTACCATATTTGCCATTTGCAAGGCACTGTGAGGGGACCGAAGGGCAGCCCTGGGTGCTGGGAGCTGTGTGTCCTGCTCCTGGTGCTCCGCAGATGGTGTCAAAGCTGCAAAGTGGAGCTGAATGTCAGGAATGCAGGTTGTGCACAGTCCTGGCTGCTGCAGAATTGAGCATATCCAAAAGCTGGGATTGCCCTCAGTGTCTGCAATGGAGGACTCAGGAGCAAGTGGCCAAAGAGGCTCTGGTTTTCCAGCTGTATCCTCCTTGTGCTGCCTTGGTAAGAAATTAATTCACTGCCAATACTGTGAGGTCGTGATTTGGATTAATTTATTTCACATTGAACTCATTAAGTGCTATTTGTCATGCATATTTTTGACCAGTAGTGAGAAACCTCTGTGATATAGGTGCCAAAAATGTGCTAACTGACATTGAACAGTGTGCAACAGGGTACAGTGGGATGAGTGGGGAGACCTTTCCTGGCTCCTGACTTACACTGAGTT
This sequence comes from Lorius lory, assembly GCA_025629905.1. Taxonomy (NCBI): domain Eukaryota; kingdom Metazoa; phylum Chordata; class Aves; order Psittaciformes; family Psittaculidae; genus Lorius; species Lorius lory. Next base: position 22,840 of record JAOSLQ010052063.1, read on the forward strand.
TCCATTGCAGGCTTCAGCACTCATCTGGGGATGAAATGCAGGGTCTGGCATATGAGTTTGCAGTAGTGGTTGACCCCTCCTGAGGTGTCATCAATGGAGAGCAATAGGAGAGCAAGTGTTCAACTGCAGTCTTCATTTCTATAGGTTAAGGACCTCCTTTTGAAATCCTTTGTGACAGGATCAGTAAATTTACTAAAGAAATTAGCAAACTGAGTAGTGTAAGTCAGTAAGTCTATCAGTCTGCCATCCCTTCACTGAGTTTGAGTATTGATGATTATATATGAGTTTCAACTGCTGCGTTTGGACTTCAAGCCAGACTGCTACTTCAGGCCTCATGTCCGGGCTCTTAGCTTCTGGTCCAGATCCAATACATTAGGATTAATATATATATATATATTGGCTAGGGTAAATAGACCTTAAAATATGGTAGATATTAGTGAGATATTGGTATGTTCTGTTAATGGCTCTGTTTCATATATATGCTCAGAGGTCTGATTATTAGGTAAAATCTAATAAACCAGGGGAGGCGACAAGCTTTTATGTGCAGCAGATGACTTTGTGGCCCATTTCAGAGCTAGCTGGAAGTTTATGCTGGTGGCTACTGGGCAGTAGAGCTGAGGGCCCATCTCTGCCTTCCTATCCGAAGAGCTGGCTCTAGTTTATAGAGGGAAAGTAAGAATAATGTGCTAACTAAGTTGAAACTGTGACAACTGCAAATGAAACTGCAAGTGAAACATGAAATGGCACAAAATATATCAGTAGGTTTGGTGTGATAGCTATGTTCTTTATAGAAATTCACCTACTAGGTAAGTCAGCCTACTGTTGCTTTGCTGAAGACAAGTCTCTCTAGGTGGTAAATTCATCCTCAGTCCCTCCAGGGTCTGTGTCTTTTTTATTTCTCAGATGGTGAAAGTAATCCCTGTTGCAAACTTTATTTTGCCTGTGGCAACTGTTCTAAGGCATCGGCTTTGAGCATGGTCCAAAGCTAATTAAATCAAAGTATTGATCAAATAGTTGGCTTCATGCTTTGGCTTTGTGCTCTCTCCACTTGAACAAGGGGCTGCATAGCTTCCCTGCTGTCTGCTTACATATTTAGGAGAAATAGAGAAGGAAAGAATAACTTGTGTCTCTTTTCCCTTGCAAAAAAAAAAGTGAAAATGCTGGGGTGTGTGGGGGGGGTGTGTGTGAACAAAACATTTGGAGAGGAAGCATAACCTTTAAACTGGAAGATACCTTAGGATTTTCAAGGGGCAGGAACATGTGGAGTGCTGACAACATCTTTCTCTGCTTGCCAGTTCATTTCTATAGGGTCCTTGCCAAAAACTTCCCCAAAGTAAGGGGCTTTAGTCAGAGTCACTACAAGGAGGGCTTTGTGAGGAAAATGCTGCCCCTTGTCCCCTCTTGCGTTCTGGTAATGCAGGCAGCTTAGGCCAGCTCTGTTTTCAGGAACATGTAGTGTTTTGCATGAAAAATGCAGTAACTGCATTATTGGGGTTATTCTGCTTGGTCAAATGAAGCGTGAGTTTGCAAACAACATGATGAAATGACAAATCTGGCACTGGCTCGGTCCCATCGAGGTGATAAAAGGCTTCACATTTTACTGCATAGAATATACATGTTTTATGTATGTAAAGGATAGGTGCAAAATCCAGTAAGGTACAATTTAATCAGACTTTGGGTGTTTGATGACCATTTTGTTAGATTTTTAACTATCCTATAACTTTTATTAATATCTATATTGTTGTCCTGAATTAAATGCCAAGTCTTACATCCTCTAGTATCGTAGATTTAACAGCTATTCTGTTAAGCATCTCCAGACCCCAGACTTTAACCTGGCATCCAGACTGATAGGTAACCAAAACCAGTCCCCCAGCATGCTGCAGAATTTTGTCCATTAATATTATATAGTGTTTGCTTCTGATATATGTTACATATGTTTGGGCACTGTAGTATCTCAGTCATGTTTATGACTTCATCCCTGTCTGATGCATAAAACATATGGTACTTGTATGACATCCATATGAGGAGAGTTTACGCATTGTATCTGCATGTGTGTATGTTTCTATATTTGGCTGGTGTGAGATCAAATAACCCAGCCAAAGAAAAATCGTTCATGGGAGAGTAAGTGCTACCATATTTCAGAGTGAAAGGCTCTAACAGACTAATTTTAAGGTTTTGCATATAACAGATGAAGCTGTTAATAGTGCCTTGGCATCAAGATAACACCAAATGAAAAGGAGAGGATCAACAGGTGCCTGTCCTGTGGTTTTGGTATTTTTCTGGTTCTGTTTTTAATACTTCTGTTCTAATGCATAATGGGCCGAGGGGGGGATCATTGTCATGGAAACAGGGCACAATGGTGATTAAGATGAATGTGGGTCTTTTGTTTCTGGGGTGCATGCAGCTGCTGAAGTGTCTGTTATTATTGTACTCTGTGGTGATTTGTTGAGATTATCTGCTGCATGTGACTTCCATGAGCACAGCGAATGGAGACCATGTGTTTTGATACTTCTCATCTGAATAAATGCCAGCAAATAGGAGCCACAGATTTGCTTTAGGGTTGGGGATAGGGGGTTAATTCTGTCTTCAAGAAAGTTGTTATGCCAAATTGCTTCAATTTTTTGGGGGGAAATTTAGTGAGAATTAAGTGGAAGCTGGAAGTCCCTGGGGCAGTTGTTACTGTGATGGGTGTTGAGGCTGAGGGCTCTGTTATGGCTGGCAGCAAGGACAGTCTTGTGCCTCCTGGTGAATAGCAGCACGTGTCTGAAAAAGATCTGTGCTCTTCTTGGCGAAGCCTTCTGAAGGGCTGTGATGGAGCAACTGTGGCTCTGAGCCATCACTGCACTTCGGGAAGGAAATCCTGTTCTTGTGGGGCAGATGGCAAAGTGCCCGTTGATATTCTGGGGAGGGTGAGGGGTTTTCAAGGTCCTGCTGCTAGAGATTTCGGTGGACTGGGACAGCCTTAGGGCTGCTCTAGGGTTGTAATGGCTGTTTGGGAAGATTGACAATAGCACTACATTAAAGTGCCCATGGCAGAGTTGCTTGGCATACACATGTACAGCTTGTATTTCTCTGGCATTGCATGTGGGCTGTCTAATGCCCTTCTGTGTTGCTAGAGGAGCAGAAATGTCCTGCCACAGGGATGTGATCCAGCCCCTTGCTTGTCCAACAAAGAAATTCTTGTCACTAAACAAAAGGCCTTCTTAAGGAATATATAGATGCCCAGAGATCAAATTTATGCTTCTCTCCATGGGATGAGTCACTGCACTGGTTTTTAATAGAGCCCCTCCAGATTTATGTGGATGCCACTCAGATTAAACTGATCCAGCCCATGAAATAAGATTCAGTAGTAGTTGTGCTCTGCTGCTGTTCTGCTACTTGCCGGCAGTTCCTAGTGACAGTCTGTTGCTGGCTTTTTCCATGCAGGTAGCAGTTACAAAATATGTTATGGAGCATCCTCCTTTCTGGTTATGCTGCCTGCCTGTGCATGTTGCTGCTTGTTATTTTTAAGCAGGCATTCAATACCTGCTATCTTGTTGGTTGCATTTCATTTAATTGAATTCGGTCTTATGTGAGAACATACTGACAAGTCCAATCGATACCTTCAGTTAAAGTTTAGCAAGGGGAGGGGAAGGAAATTAGCTATGTGACATGTTATAAGATAATAATGAAGTAGCTGTAATGATTTGTAATGGCAATGTTTAGTTTCTCCCCTCTGTCAGGACTTGAATCTCTTTTCCTGCAGCCACTGCCAGGTTCTGCTCTGAAGTTCAGAAATGTGATTTCTAACACCTTTGGAGCAGGAGATGGCAATTCCCTTGGGGAGGAAAGTGAGCTGAAGAGCTGGGGTGCTGTGGGTGGGGCAGGCGATGGGGGAGGAGAAGAGGAAGAGAGAGCTGGTTTGGAGGGAGTGGGAGCGGCGCTGAGCGCTCAGATGCAAGCCTGCTGGTCTCCACTGTAAGTAAACCTGCGCGTAAAGCAGATGAATGAAAGTCAAAACGGGAAAGGAAATTTCTTTTCCTGTGATGCTGTTGCCTTTGATTTTTTTTCTTCTTTTTATAAGTAGCAAAGGCTTATCTGCCAAATAAACCCATGCCATAAGAAGCAGAGATGGGCAGAAACTCTTGGAATTAAGGGGTTTTGAGCCTTGCCGTCTGCTTCTCCAGGCTTTGCATGTCTTGTGAGAGTTTAACTTTGTTTTGCTTGACAGCCTATCTGCATCTAAAAGGGAGGGTTTGCCTCTGGCTGGTGTGCCCTTTGCATTAAATTAAGCAAACCATCCCCACCCTGTCCTGTAAAAGTTGATCTGGAACAGTTGTATGGCTCGTCAGTAGTACAGCAAGTATTTGTTTTACCTTCTTTATTATCTTCAGAATCATAGAATCAACTAGGCTGGAAAAGACCTTTAAGGTCATCAAGTCCAACCATTACCTTCATTTTTAAGAAAAACAATAAATCAATTAATTTGCTCTCTTATAAAGATACTTACAAATTGTTCAGGCACCGACACTAATGCCTGTACATAATCATCTGCCAGGGCTGGGAACAGGAAGAGGTATGTCTCACCTGGTTCACATAGTAATAGTCTTGATCTGATCTGTACTAATTATTTTTTGTTGTCTTTCTTTCTGTATATACCTTTCTACTGGTTTTGGCAGATCTTTGGTAGCTCTCTAAAGGCAAGTCAGGTGTACCTTTTCAGTTCTCTCTTTTTCTTCTCAGATATGCATATTTGGAAGAATATAAAGTTCTGCTTCGATAGCATGCATTTATCAATATTTCATGTAGTGTTTTGGGGGCCTGGGTTTTTTTCTTTCCATTTCCTTAAGGAGTGGTGACTAAGGAGTGTTAGAAATCATAGAATCAATTTATATAAATATATATAATCTTCTTCTGCTGCAGCACTTTCCAGTGTCTTCTCTTGTTTGCCTGTCTTCCATCCCCTCACCCTATCTCTCACAGTTGAATATTCAAACTCTTCATCAGCACATGGACTAAAAATTATTATTGCTTTGAACTTACAAATGAATTAAGTGAATTCCCACATCCACTGAAGGAAAGGAAAATATTCAGTCTGAAATATAATTTGGAGCCTATAGGAAAATACATCTGATGAAGTTTGTGCTAATTCAATAGCTTTGGTACCAAACCACCAGCTCTGTTATTGTCAAGAGTATTGCATGTAAGCTCTGTATTTTAATAGTAACTCAGTGTGGCTAATTAGTTTGAAGGCTCTTTGAAGAGCTGATGTGCTGACTAAATAAGCTCTTATTTTTCAAAGCAACAAAAAGCACACTTAATTCACAGAGCTGATAGTTGTAAAACTGCCTTTGGTTTGCATGCTAGGAGCCAGTGTGAAGCCCAGACGTGCTTGCAGTCAAGTTTGCTCCAACACTGTCTGCTAGGATTGGTGTTAGTGTGCTCGAGGGAGGTTTCTGTGTCTTTGGCACAGTAGCACAGCATAAATTTGTGCCACTGGGATTGATGTGTCCGGGAGGAGGATGTCGTGTAATGAATGCTCCCACACCATTGAAATCAGTGGCAGTATTATCCATCTCTCCTCTGTTTGCAGGCAGGTTCAATCCAATAATGAAGAGCAGCTTTGAGTTTCTAACCAGATGACATGGCTAATCCTGAAGCATGTATAAAGCGGCCATAGTTATTAGGAGATTTGTGGCTTTGAAAGTTCGGATTCCCTTAGTGCAGTTTGTTAATGGCAAGGATTTGCAGTAAATGAATAATAGATGAAAGTCATCAAAAGGCTTACAGGGGATTTCTTGTGACGTGGTGCTGGTCTGTCTGATGCCAGAGCTGGAGATTTCCGGGTGGATCCTAAAAATAAAAATGGGGGCGAAAAAAAATAGGACGGTGGTTCAATATTTTATGTTGCTCTGTGAAACTGAGATTGTGTGATGTATTGGGAACTACAGCCACAGTGCAGAGCCATGTAGCGTTAATTCTCTTCAATGGGGCATATGCTCTCTATGCTCCCAGGGTTATTTTAACCTGCAGAGCCCCTGGGGCTGCAGCACCAAGCATTTCCTGTGAACTGGGCAGCAACCCCAATGTGGTCTGTAATAATGTGTCATGGGGTGGATCCTTTCCAGGTGTGCATCTCGTGCAGGACCTTGATAGGAGGGTGCCCCTATGTTTGTGCTTCTGTGTTAATAGATTCAGTCCTGTCACTGGTCTTGGGTACCCACAGTCACCTTCTGAGCGGCAGCATCAATCCCTGCTTGGACACTGGGACAGGGCTGTGGGAAGCTTCTTCCTGAGCCTACCAGGAGAAGAAAGCAATGAATAACCCCTCTTGTCACAGTGCGAGGGAGGTGTGAGGGGTCTCAGGGACACCTTTAGGAAGAAAAATTGCGGGGTGGTATCCTGACATGACTGATGGACAGTGACAGCTTACAGTCTCTATTTTATTTTTTTAATTTAAAAAAAGGTGTATATTTTCAACTCTTCTGCCACGTCCTAAGTTGGATTGCACCTATGTTACATTTGGCAACATCTAATGATGCTGCAACTTGGGCCAAATCCTGATGAATTTGGCTTGAAGGGGGTGATTTGCTGCTGGGAAAAGCTGGTTATGTGCATAGGTGCAGAAGGCGAAGTCCCATTCGCTCTCCTCACTGTTAAAATAATGTTTGCTTTTGGGGATGCTGCTGGGGCCTGACATGCCCAATGAAGGCAGTGTCTGGGGTTGCAGCCCCTGTTGTGGCTTGCCAGAGGGGTGCTCCTGTCTTCTGTAGCTAGTAGAGTGGTTGCTGCAGGCTGCAAAACCTGTGTTAAATCCAGCAATTCTCTTTTTGCAGTGCGTTTGTTGGGAAGTTGAAATCATTTTCAAGCACTAATCCATCGACCCTCTGAGGAGGGCATGTCTGTCTTGTTTGTGTTGCAAAACTGAGTGAAAGTTAGGAAATGTTTATTGTTGCTGCCATGTGCGTTTGTTAATTCTTCTCCCTTTTGGTCTCTCTGTGGTAAAAACAGAAAGTGAGGATGTAATTAGAAGCTGGTTTTATACTGTGAGCATCAAAGGAAAGAGGCGAACGTACTACAGACAGGCACATGTATATCTGGTGTTGCCCAGCTCCTGCCTTTGCAAACTGTTCTGTTGCACTGTTCTGGAGGTAGTTCCTAAATTTACTTGAGTGATGGAGTCTGGGGGCATGTGATGTTGGTGGGGGTATCACCCTGTGGATGGTTGTCACCCAGGTGGGGAGGATTTTCTCTGCCTGGGTTGGTGCTAACCTCAGCGAGTTGGTAGTTGTCCTTGTTTTGTTGGTGATCTGAATCTGCCTGGGCATCCTGAGTGTCCAGGAGTGAAGCACTTGGATGCAAAGCAATGCACTTGCCTGGGCAAAAATAGCCCCAGCCCCATAATCCCAGCCCAGGAGCTCGGATGGGAAATGTTTGTGCTCATGGGGAATTGTAAAACTGAATGAGTATGGGCATGGTTTGCTTTTTTTAGAGAGGGTGAGTCCTTTATTCTGCCAAACGTCAGGAATATCAAAGATGTATTTAGACAGTGGGAGAGGAAGGATTCGGTGTGACTGACGGAAAGTGTTGAGCAAGAGAGGCTGTGCTTTGTGCTGGGTTATTATGGTTTGAAACCTGTCGCAGCATGCAGAGGAAGCACGGTTCAGCAAGCCCATAGTTAGAGCCGAAAGCAGTTCATCCCTGGGATTTACTGTATGCACAGCCTGTCGTCATGGCCAAGAGCAAAGTAGGGATGTTAAATAAACCTCCTGTCCCCACAGGCAATGGTCCTCAAAAGACAAAAATATCCTTTGCGAGGGTGTCTGTGAGTGAAATGAAGGCCTGGCTGGGAGGAACAGGGGGCTAGAGGGAGGTTGGCTTGGTCTTGAGCCCTCAGTAAGCATGGCAATGGGTAATGGCATCATGTGGGGAGCATTGAGGGCCTTGCTGCTGTGAACACACTTGTGGAAAATTCACTTCTTTTCCCTTCTTCCTCAGGCCTTCTGCAGCCTGAAATCTGTCCTAAAGTCACAAAAAATAGCATGTATCTGGGTGTGTTTGTGTGTCTGAGTTAAGGCTCTTTTTTCCCGTTATTAGGGGTTTTTTTTATAGTGTTGTCATATTGAACTTTCAGACTTTTCTGCTGCTCCAGTGGAGGATTAAGGGTTCTGGGTTTTTTGCTGTTAGTAGAATTTCTGGCTTTGTAAGCTTCATGGTCATATCACAAGCTCCGAGGGTGCTGTACAGCTGGCATTGGTCCCCCTTGGTAAGGAGGGAGCAGCTGATGAATTAGCTACAGAATAAGTTTTCAGTATTAGAAAGAATCCTGGAAAATAGTGAAAATCAAGCAGTCTTTTGAAGGCAGATAGCCCTTGCTTCTAAAATTGGTCCCCTCAAATTGAAGCAGTGAATTTGTTCTTTCCCTCTCTGCCCCCCAGCAGTTGTGGGGTTATTAGAAGCCTGGCCTCTTCCTGTTAATAGGGCTCCTCTCAGGAGCTCAAGTAAGCTTGCAAAAGCATTGGAAATAAGTCTCTTCTAACCCAGCACACCGCTTCCTGCTCTAAAATAGACTTGATTAAATTTTCTGGCTCTCATTTTCATTGCTCGCAGACATCCAAAACCTTCACTTCGCAGTGGAAAGCGGTACTTTGGGAATTAGAACTAATGTTAAAACCTAAAGAATGTGATTTGCCAAAACAATGTTGCAGAGATGTGTGTATGTATAATATATATGTTGGGTTGGGTTTTTTTTTCCATTTAAAATACCGCTGTAAAACTTTGCTGCTTGAATAAAATCAATGGGATCTGCTTTTTCTCCTCTCTTTGTGGCGTTTGTGGTAGTTTCTGAATAGGGAAAAATAGGAAGTTTTAGCCCAAATGGGTGATTTCGCCCACTACATTGCAGCTGCAACCAAGAAGCATGAAGGAACTGAGTTTTTCCAGCTTTCTCTGATCTAGCACTGCCCTGCACTGCTGTACCAGCACTGGCTGGGGGCACAGTCCATCCACTGTGTGCTCACAGACCTCCCACCAGCAAGCTTTGCACCACGGGGTTGTCACATTCACCCATGGAATTTTTTGTGGTACCCTACCTGGGTGCTGCGTCTGTGCAAAATTCCTAGGTTATGATAGAGAATATCTCCCATGCTTAGCTTCCCATTCAGTTTTGAGTACAAACTGTTTCTTTCAGGTGAATACTTCTGTCTGTCACTGCTACCTGATGTGATTGGAAACTGAGGGCAGAATTAGGTAAAAGATTTGCAGGGAGGAAGAGGTCAGGATGTGAGCTGGATGCTTAGAAAGAACCTGTTTAGAGCGGTGATCCTACAATGGCCTGGATAGAAGGTGTAGAGCTCTGGAAATAAGGTAGTGAGGCATGAAACACAGTGACAAGATTTGGGCACTCAGAGTGAGGCGTGAGAGTCATTACATGCTGTATATTCTGTGTACGTCGGTCAGACGTGGGTCACTTTTGACCGCTTCCTTTTTAATTCATGTGAAGCCAATGTGCTTTCCAGTTGGGTGATTTATTTCATGTTTTGCAAATGTGATCTTGCTTGGGCTTTTGGGTATGGAGTGAGTCTTGCACCTTGGTAGGAGCAGCACAGTTGCTACTTTGCCAAGAATGAAAACTTACAAACAAATAGTACTTATTGCAAATCAATCTGTAATAAAGTAAAATCTTTATTTTGATGTAGTCTCTCAGTTTGAATGTCAAAGCTCCAGTGCCTCTTAATTCACATTTCTGTGATTTGTTGTCTAATTCAGAAGCATTGTTTATAAAAATGCCCAACATCAGAGCTAATAATAACAAGCTGTGCCTCTGCAATTGGCAACATCAGTGAAGACACTTTGAGGGCTAACTTACAGCAACTTCTCCAAAAAGTGAACAGGAATTCTGTTTGTATTCCAGTGTGTGTGCTGGGCATGCCTGTGAGCAAGTCTTGTCATTCTGAGTCTGCACTTCTTGTGAAGCAGAATGTCATGCATGGACCTAATAGATGACAGCCCTGGCCTTTTCAAGCTTCATTGATATGAATACATCGGAGAATACTTTTGTTAGGGCCATGGAGCAATTACCCTACGTCTACATTAGGCAGTAGGATAGCCCAAAAGGGAGGGGGGTCTGCAGGATGAAGCTGTTGAGCTGAGACCTGACCTCCACTCTATGGTTATTTTTGGGGTTACTTTGGATTAGTTCTGGCACGTGGTGCTGTGGACCAAATGCTGATGGACATTCAGCTGCAACGTATAGCACAGCAACCAGAGTGCATTGAGAGTGCTCCCGGCACACATCTGCCACTTGAATTTCATCTGAGAAGAACCTGATGGAAGCTTGCACTGGCATAGAAAGCAAAGCACAGTCATAGGGAAGATGAAATCTTCTTCAAAACTGCTCTTGATTTGTACTGAACTGGTACAATAGACCCTGCTAATGACAGCCCTTGATCCTGGGGGTATTGGGAGGGACAGTGGCTAGCAGGCTCCCTGCAGAGTGAATATCCCCCTCCATGTGCAGGTTTTTGTCCCTTCCATCTGTGCTGCAGTAATAAGGCTTTAGAGTAACTGCCCCATGATACATTAAGAGTCCAGTAAAACCTTGTCTGAGGAGGGCAGGCATGTTTTGGAAAACAATATTTGGTAAAAATGGACTAAGAGGAGAGTTTCTCCATTGTTGACAGTGGTGGTGGTTAGATGTGGGTTTAGTGACACGAATGTACTCATTCACACCTATGTTGCAGCTGCATTACCAAGAGGCATGGAGCAACTGAGTTTGTCTAGCCATTCCGTGTCCTCCAGGGGAGGGAATGACCACCTCTGGGGCCAAGATGAGGGGGGATTGATGCCTTCTTTGGCAATAGCATAGGAGAGGTGTAAAACTTGACCTGTCTCCAAGTCCTCAAGAAGAGAGCAAGTACATAGAGGGTGATTGGGAATTAAGTATTGATTGCACAGGGCGCGAAACAGAAAGCTTGTGCTTGTAATGCCTGGAGCTTTAGGAGCATGTCTTCAGAATGGCAGGAAATTTTCACGGTGGGAAAGACTGCATCTGAACAGCAATAACATAGCATGGATCTAGTTGTAATTGCGGGTGCTAATGCCCAGTTATAACTTCATCATTTTGGCCTGTTGCAGAAAAGGTAGAAAGCTAGTATTTATAATTTGTAAACTGGCAATTATTCATCTTAAATTGCTCACTTTTGTAACTGGAAATGATACTTGTGAGCATGGCCACATAACCAGCTACATGTCTGTTTGCAGCAGAGCTATGAAGTAACAAGTTGGAGCATTCAGTGAGGTGCTGGTTTGACTGGATCAGGCCAGTTCTGTTTGTACACTCTGCCACTAGCCAAGGAAAAAATAGAATTTGTCTCTTTAGTACCCATTAGTGTGTTTCTAGGACCCAAACCCCAAAACCACTATGTCTGTCTCTCAGGACTTTTAGGTGCTGTTGTGAGAGATGTGTGTTTAGGAGGATCAGGTCCTTTGTAAAGCTTGAGTACAAAATCTCTGCAGTCTAAATGCAATGTCACTGCTCTGTTCACAGCTGATAAATCAACAAATCCCAAAGGATTTTAAGATACCTGCAGTTGTGTAATCTGTTAGATTTAGGATGTCTGTCAGAGCTTGGAGGGTTCCTTAGGTGTGGAGAAGCTGTGCAGCTCCTCAAGTCATCCTCTTCAAGTATTTCTTCTGGGAGGGTATCACAAAATGAATGGGTTAGGGCCACTCAAAGAAGAGAGGAGAGGGCTCAGTGTGGCCGTTGACATCTTTCACCCATTTGCTGGATGTTTTGGAGGTCCCTGCTCTGCTTGTCACTGTCAAAAAGCCCTGGACACGCTTCTGAGGTATCTCTATAACATGCATGGCAGGAATGTGGGGTTTATGCTTTGCCAACATAATTACAAGGATCTAGCATGTCTCCTTTCCACACCTGCAATGGGGATGTGATTCAGCTGAGCTCTGTTATCTGCATCAAGGGTGCCTATCCTTTTGGTTTCTGAAGCAGAAGGTATGCATGCCATCCCACTAAAGCCAACCAGTGCTTCTGTCTACACCATGCGGGCAACTCCCTTCCCTGGGGCTGCAGCCCCAGGACTTGGGGCTGTTTGTGACACGCTGTAGGTAGGTGGTAGCTGCTGGTGGGAACAGAAGCGTTGTTCCTTGCCACTAGTGCCCTCCTCTTCTGTCCCTGCCTCTGCACTCCTGTGACCAGATCAGAGCACTGGGCTGGGCTTCAACTCCCCATCTTGAGGCCTGAGTGTTTGAATTCAGTTTGCTTTGGCTGGCTTAATTTGAAGCTGGATCAGTTCCCTCAGTGTTGCTCAAATGACTGTGCCAGCACCTGAGGAGGGTATGGGGTGGGAGGAAAACCATGGTGGTGTTTGGTCTTGGTTGATTCCACAGGTTAAGGGGTTGTGAAACTGTAATACTTAAAGGCTTCACCAGCGGCTTCACCACCTTAGACCTTGCAGCAACTCTGTGAGGCAAAACACGTTGTTGGCACTGGAAGGAGTTGCCTGAGGTGCTGCAAGGAAACTGTAGCACAGCAAAGGAAAAGGAATTAATTTCTCCCAAACTCAAAGCCATATCATTGCATCAATACCAGATAGAATGAGGTGTCTCACCAGGCTTTAGTCATGGTCCTGTGTCATAAGGCTGAATCTTATCTTCCAGCAAAAGACGCAAGCAGGCAGTGAGCCCACAAAAACACAGCAGCAATCCTCCCTCCGCTCCCTTTTCTGAGAGTTCAAGATTTCATGGTGGGCAAAGAGGTCTTGTCTGAGACCTCTTGCTTAGCCTTACCAAAGGCGTGTTTGCCCAGAGGCTCTTCAGCACTTGACTCTTTGTTCCTGTTGGTCTTAAATTCTTGGTGGTTTGGTGTCTCTGATGAACAGTGTTCCCATCTGTTTGCCTTTCCAAGGTGTTGCTGTGGTGTTGTGTTGTACACGTACCAGCAGCCAGCCTGCAAGCAGCTTGAGCATCACCACGGTGAGCACAGTGTGATGCTCAAAGCTACAGGCAGTTTTAATCTAGCGGTGGGGGACTGGGTCTAATCGGCACCAAACGTGCTTGTACTGACTTACAAAAGGCCACAGAAATATACACTGAAATTTAACTTCTGAATTCATTTTCCCTCCAAGATTTTCAGTAGGTCTGGTTGCATTCCTTGCTGTAAATTTAGTAGTGAAAAATATGCCACAAAAAAACTGGATTCAGAGATTTGTTATCTAGAGAGCCACCAATTTGGGTATCCTGGCATAGAAAGCCACAGTCTCTGAGAGACTTGGGGAGGTGCTGCTTAACCTTGGCCAGAGGATGAGGGTTGCTCCTATAACTCAAAAGGGAGTTGGGAGCCCTTTGCATACCTTGGGCTGTTTGAATACACTCCCTGAGTGTTATTAGCCTCGCTGCTCCATGACTGACTTTTCCTTTGCTCTTTTCTGCCTTTGCTGGCGTTTATTAAGGGAGGCAGAGAACACTGTGTCCCTTGCATGTGCCATCGCCCACAGAGCACGGGGCAGGAAAGGGCTTGTCAGTGATGAGATGCTGGATCAAGCTTGTTGCTGATGTGTTGTAGCTCTGTGCCTATAAGAGTATGTTGAAGTAGCAGTGGGTTTACCAACACCTTTGGTTTCTGCTGCGATAAGTTGTGGTTGGAGAGCTCAGTCCTCGTGGTAGGTGGAGAGTAGGGCTGGCCATGGGGTGTCCCTGCAGCCCAAGGAGGGGAAACCTCTTGCAAGCTTGGCACTAGCAAGGTTTGCCCAAGACTTTGTAGCTTGATGTTTTCCTTTGGCTGAATGCAACTAAGGCTGACTTGGTTCCTGCCTTAAGACATGGCAATGTGTGAAAACTACCCCGTGGTGCTTGCCAAAATCTGTCCTCAGTGGTCTGGGTGTTCTTGCACAGTGAGGGCAGCAAGGTGAGTTTCATGAGGAGCCATGTGCCCTTCCATCAGTCACTATCTGTTAGTCATTAATTGGCCCTGCCTTACCTGAAAAGCAAGTTAGCTCGTTTGCTGGTGTCATGGAGGGATAATTTGTTGAGTTTAGCTTTTAAAATCCCCTTTGGGGCCCAGTTCTGCAAGGATTTCTGCTGCCCTTCATCTTTCCAGTCTGAAGAAGATTGAGTTTCAAGACATTTTACTATGCCAGAATCTTTCAGAGGAAAGCATAAGAATTAGTGGTCTGTCTGTCCTGCTAAGGACATTACAGGTCCCAGAGGAGGAGATGGGGGGACTCTGAAAGCAGTCGTCTTGGCTGAGATTTCTTCTTTGTGCCCTGGTGAGCTGCACAATGGGCTGGCTGGTGAGATGTCAGTGATGTTCTGTGTGTATCATTCCCAAAGCACTTTCTGATCTATCAGGATGAAAGGTTCTGGAGAAATGCTAAATAATATTATTAGTGTAAAATAAACATACTTCTTTAATATTTCTGATCCTAAAGTGGATCCAGATGCTTTTCTAATGGCTGCTGAATCTGCTTTGGTTTTTCTGTAGTGTAGTGTGGCTGTCTGCATTTGTTCAAGTGAGATTGGATGTGACAGAGAGCTTGTTGCAGCATGCTCTTGTCAAGTCTGCAAACCTTTATACATGCACACACAGAGATATATATATATATAAATGATTAAACAACTGGCTTACTCCAAGATAGCATTTCCAAGTCTGACACTTCACACGCGTGCCGATGAACTTGGAATAAACTCAGTGAGTTTATCAGTTTTTATGATCACAGCAATCAGTTCAGCTGTGTAGGGGAGAAACGGATTTGGCTGTGTAAGTCGAAGTCATCTCCAAAGGAAGTGGAAGAGTCCATCTCTTGGTAGCTCTGATAACAAAAAGAGTATCAAATGCCCTTTTGATACAAGCCACCAGTTGCATTTTCCATCCTGTGATTGAGCTTTGCAAGAGGTAACTTTCCAGCTCTGTTTCAAGTGTAGTTTTCCCTTGGGTTTAAGGGTTATTAACATTTTCCTGGTTTCTCTCCTACAGAGAAGAACAAGTCTGCCCACTGCTCAAGGTGGTGTTTTATATGGGCTGCAGTTTTACCACTGCTGGTGCCAGGGTGAGATCAAAACAGCAGGAGCAGCTGGGTGGTCCTTCCTTCTGAGCATCCCAGTGGGAAGTGGTTCCAAGCTGATGTTTGAGTGATGTTTTAAACCCTGCTTGGGGAGATGCTGCTGCAGCATTAGGGGACTCCAAGCTGTGCTGAGGAGACTTGACACTACCATGCAAAGACTGGCAAATGCAGAAAGTGTGGATGGGTGTTTTGCTGGTAAAATGTTATTATTTAGTAATTAATACTAACAGATGTATGATCAGCTAGTGAAATCTCTTGCATTCTTAAAATCAGTGGTGGCAGAATTTGTTATGTGTTGTCATCTGCTGGCTATAGGAGTAGCTGCCCAAGGCTTCTTAGCTGGTGTATAAAATCCAGGGCTTTCACTAAATCCTACTCCATCCCCTGCAAACCAAAATGGGGAAAAGTAAGTTTTAGAGTCTCAGTTTTCATTAAATTTGGATCAGTCAAAGCTGCATTAGGGACATTTTTGCTCCATGCACCTTCTCATTCCAAGCTGGAAACCGTGTTCAAACTAAGAGACAACGTGGAGGTTGCAGCTGATTCCCCACATCTGTGCTAAGAGCTGTGTGTACTCATCAGCTCTAATCATGCCTGAGACACGTTTGGTGTATTGATTGCTAAAATCTCTGTGAGCGCTCTACAGGGATCAAATCTAAAAACAGACTTGTCTGCATTGTGCATATGAAACCCTCTGAGAAATGGGATTTGGGGTGCTGTATAGCTTTTGCAGTTTTATTCAGTCTAGAGGCTGTATAATTACATTTTATTGAATCCATCCTGTTACTCCCTTCTGGCATGGGATGCTCCTGGACTGATAGAAAGTAATTAAAAATCTGAAGGTTCTCGCTCCTTTAATACAACTTTTCCTGTCTTTCATCCAGTGTTGAGAGGTTGCTGTGCTTCCCTGAGGTTTTTTTGGCTTCCTACTTCAACAGAGGAAGAAATGTCAAAGGAAAAGGAAGTAGGCAGCATGTACTTAGCAGAACTTAAAGGTGGCTCAGGCTCCTTGGTTAACCTCCTTTTCTTGGAATGACCACAAATTCTTGGAATATTAAGTTTCCTATCTTGTTGTATGAGTTTGGTGTTATAGCAGCTCTGATTTTCCAGTATAAGATGCCTGGTCTTTGGTTCAAAACAGACTCTGAGATACTGATGCCCCTTACTGCATCACTGGTACTAGCTGGATTTACCCTGTCTAGAAATACCTGACATCATCTGATGTATGCAGTCACTTGCTGCCATGCAAGGGTAGTTGCTTGCTGACCCATGGAAGACTTCTCTTTTTTCTTTTTTCTTTTTTCTTTTTTTTTCATGGAAACTTATTATGTGCTTTGAACTGCTGAGAAGTACTCAAGAAGACATAAACCCATGAGTTACTACAGGCTGCACGCCTGGAACATGCAGGCCACCTCAACATATGGAGTAAATCAGTACGCCTCCGCTGACTTCAGTGCAGCTGCATCTATTACAGCTCACAGTAACCCTGCTCCAGACTAGGGATGTTCACAGTCTGTGAACAGTGAATATTAAAAAAAACTCCCTTCTTTCTCTCCTTTTCATAGCTTTACACTTGATGAACAGTATAAATGTGCCGCAAGTGGAGGTGAAATAGTAAATTATTTTTGCCTGTATTCAGATTACTTTATTTGGACATACGCTAAGTTCTCTCTCATTCCCCTTAGTTCCTAAATCAAGTAGTTGATTAATGCAAGCACTTGGTTACTGGCACTCAAAAATACATCAGTGATTACTTCAGAGATAGAGATTGGTGTTTAAAAAAAGCCCAAACACCATATATGCACCTGAACAAAAACAAGTCAGGCAGAACTGACTCTGCATAAAAACGGGGTGGGTAGCACCCTTGTAAGCCAGGACTGTGGAAGAGGAGCTGCTTTTCTGTTTACGTGTGCCAGGAGAAGCAGTGCTATCAGGCTTATGGGTGATGGATCAGAGTGCAGTGGTATTGCTGCAAGCAAAAGTCATGAATTTTAATCAACTTTACTGGCTGCCTTGAAATTTGAGTTGAAAGATAAATGTGAAAAACAGGCAGCCCATATTGTTTCTGGAACAAAACTGCCCCTTTCCTGTTGATTAAAAGACTTTTTTTTTTTTATTCTTTTAACTCAATAATCAGAAATACTTCCATGTTAGTTCTGGGTTGTTGTTTTTTTTTTTTTTAGGCTAACCCTTCAGGTCCTGCTAGCTCTGGTGCATCCCTGAGCCACCCAGATGGCTGACCTTGGCTCCAGAGACTTTCCAGCCAGTGGGGCTCGATGGCTGTGTTCAGATGTTTGAAAGAAGATTGTCTTAGGGTGTTATTTAAATACTCTTAATGTTTAAGCAAAAAGAAAAAAAGGGTGGGGGGAGAAAACTTGCCTGATGAAAACTTCTGGGTGGACCATCCAGGGAGTAGGAGTCTGGTTTATATTCACTGGGGAAATTTGGCACAGCCAACATACTCGTCCTTCTCCTCTGTTGCTCCAGGGCTGCTTCTGAAGCTATGTAGTTGCCATATTCATTTGGGCATTGGTCTTCCTAATTAAATACAAGTGATTTGAATGCTGGTGTTGTCTGCAGAGAGCATCTAAGCTTTGGGAAGTGGACTGAAACTCTTAGCTCATGTCCTTAGAGAGGAATACACACACACCATGTCATTTCCAGCCACTGCCAGGCTGGTCCTGATTACTTTGACTAATTGAGAGTGCTTTCCTTACTCCTCTGTCCAGAAGTTTGCTTCAGGGGTTATCATAGCCGCTTTTCCTGTTTTGCAATTAAGTCACCTCTTTGCGGGAGTAAGTTTGAAGGGTTCTATTAAAGGCCAAACAACTTTTAAGAAAGGAAAGGGGAAAATCAGCCTACAAGCACCAGGGAAGGAGAAAAAGTTGTTGGAGTATGCCTGAGTCACTGCTCTTCTCTCTGCCTCAAGTGTGTGTTGTTTTCTCTTATGATCTTGTGTGGTTTAACTCCACACCTAGTTTCTCATCTCCCTGATAACTGCAGGTTCAGCAACTGCTCTGCATTAATGAAGAGTTCATTTCAGCTGCAGCAGAGGCTTATTCGATCCTCTAGGAAATCCTTGCTGCTTTTGCTAGTGAGAAAAACAGTATGTTTCGGGGCCTAAATGAGTGTGAAAGGGCACATACAAACCTGCAAAGTACAAATTCCAGCTTGTTTGTACTCTGAGTTGGTTACACCCTTGGCTCAGAACCCAAATATTTCAAGAATTTGGGTTGAGGTATATCCTTTCCCAAAAGAGGCATGAAGTTAGAGTCCCCTTTTGCATCAGTGGGTGCAGTTTCTGTAAGGTCACTGAGTATTTGCTTGAAGAAGTATGTTAATTCCTGCAAGGCATGTCCAGAGCCTTGGGGAGGCGATTCTTTGCTCCAGTATGAGAACTTGGTGGCCGCTTCTTGCACAGTTGAGGTGACTCGGCTCTTGCTTTGATATGTTTGCTGTAAAGGAAACCCACCTTATTTCCAGACCCCCTTACAGGAGCTGGGATGCCTTATAGTGCCACGCTTTGCTGTAAGTGCTATGCCTGCTTACCCCAGTGACTGATTTATTAATGTTTTTCTCCTGGAGGCCTTCAAGGCATGTACGTACACCGAAGCAGAAGATGAGTTTCACTAAGGAGGCTCATTTCAGATGCAAATGCTCTATGGGCTGCTGTGCAAATGAAGCCTGCCTGATTTTATAATATTGTTTTAAATTGTTTATTTATTTTAATGTCCCATTGTAACTACTCTCCGCCTCGCTTTTTTTGCTCCACCTTTCTATGTTGCCATGCTGCTGGTCTGGAGGTTGGGTGGTGAGAACAGGTTTGGTGGCATTTACCAGTTGTCCTATTACGCTGCAGTGGGATCAGCATGGATGACTGGTAGGGCTGTTATTATTCCCAATATTATTCCTGGTATTATTTCCCTACAATACTGAAGGAAGAGAGAATTTGCTGGTGCCTCAAGGTGTCTTAATGTATCCACACATTGAGTAATCAGCTGCCTGAGAAGCTGCATGAACATCATGGGGTGTGGTTTGTTGGGGCGCTGGGGCAGGATGCGGACACCATGGGGTGAGTAGTCAGTAATCCTGCACATCCCTTTCCTTGCAGTTACCTGGCCGAGCAGTGCTGGAATGGCGGCTTCGTCTACCTGATCATGTTGCGCCGCATCAAGCGCAAAGCCCCTCTTCCTCCCTCCAACGGCAACAACAGCAGCAGCTGTGACCCCAAAGCCAAGCCCAGCCCAGAACCCAGCGACAGGGCTGCTCAGAATGGGAAAAGGACCAGGAAGTTTGGTGTCATCACCAGAACACCAGGCAGCAAGGACAGCAAAGAAAAGCCAGCCCCAGAGCATGGGAACGGGCACTGCACCCCGATGGAGGTGGAAGTTACTCAGCCAGAGACCTTGGAAGCAGAAAGCAACGGGGAAGAGCAGATTCAGGGCACTGGGGGACAGCACCATTGCCGGCTGTCAGATGGTGGTGTGCCAGACATAGGTGACCAGTCTGCCCAGGTACGTTTGCATTGGGGTTTTCTAGAGAAGGAAGCAGCAGGTGTGCAGGTGAATTAAGGGAATGTCTCAAGCATTTTCCCTGGTTTCAGTACTCCATCCTCAGGCTGAGCCTCTCTGGGTGACAACCCATGCTGTCGAGGCACCAAGCTGTAAGATGGGGTCCAAAAAAGGGGGGGAGGATGATTAGAGTGTTAAATAATAACGGTGAGAAACCTCTGTCGTACTCCTGTGATGCGGGGGAAGGTTCTTATATGTGTGACCTGTCAGGGCCAGCCTCAGGATTTCTTTTGTTGAGACAGCTGATGACCTTACACCATCAGGGCAGGATGTGTCAGTGGAACATTGTCATTTTGTCCTTGGGGCTTTATTTTGTCTGAGCTTAATGGCACCTTAAAGCTCGTGTTAACGTTGGAATTGAAGCCTCCCTTTTGATGCATCCGACCACAGTGTTACAAAACTTGCTTGGCCAGTGTTTGGGAACCACATGGAAGTTATTGTAAGTTTTTCTCTTGAGTTGATGAGATGGACGATTTGTTAATGTTTGGGATGACAGTGAGATTGGGGCTTTCATTGCTTCTCTCTTCTTCCTAATGGAGATCTTGGGGTTTGTTGCCTGGCTAGAATTGCAGCATTGCTGGATGGAGAAAAACATCCCGAGCCTTGATCAGGTTTCAGTATGCATCTATCACCAGAAGAGCTGTCTGCCAATCTTTCCAGAGACACTGATAGTATAAACAGATGAACGCTGCTTTGCTGGGCTTGGGGCTTGCTGCAGCAGCTGGTTTTGGTTTTAAGACTTCAAAGCTGATAATAGAGCAGTACGAGAGGATGTCTCATCACTAAATTCTGTAGAGAAAAGCACGACTTTAAACGTGTCCTCTGAATTAGTACCCCCCAATACTACTGCAGGGTGGTGGTGATGGTGGTTGTAAACTTACACAGATTTAGTGTAACGTACATCAGAGGGGCTAAAACCGATTTTAGAAAATGCTGGTCCTAAAGAAAAGTAATTGAGAAAAGCTGCTGTTCCCATCAGGGAGACACGTTGGATTTCATGGAACAGAAAGGGGCGTTTGTGTACTGTTCTGCAAGCATTGTAACTGCAGTCTCTCTGAAAGAAAACATTACAAGTTTAAATAAAGAAATCCTGCAGTATTTTGACAGCTCTGGTCCATATAAAAACTTCTTGAATCTGTTCTGAAGACACCTAATTAAACACGTGTTATAAATGCAGATGATCCGAGTTTGTTTTGAGGAAGTGAAAAGTCAACGTATATATATTTGTGTGTGTATATATATATATATATATGTGCATATGAAAAAGAAACTCTTGATCCAGAGCCATCTCATGCTAGAGGTACCTTGATGGTTTGAGTTATTTTGGTCTGAAGTAAATTGTTAAATTCAGAACATGTATGTATCTATGTGAGCAATAAATACATTTTTAATGCAAAGCACATACAAGGTGGCTTCTTGAAATGTAAAAGCATAGTTGAGTTGCTGGAAATTTAAGAGCTATAATCTGTTCAGTTGTGGTGTATCTGTCATGGAGTCTGTTGGGAGGCACAGCCATTTAGTATAATTGCTTCTCTCTCTTTCTTTTAATTCTCCTGCCCCCTCTTAATATTTTATTTGGAAATATGACCTCTGTTTGTCAGTACATTTTCCTGACATCTGAATGAGGAGAAATATGAATAGTTGGAGCCTGAACAGCATGCCTTGATCATCCTTTGCTTTTTAAGGATGAGGGGACCTTTAGAAACCCACCACTTCAAGGTCCATGGGATAGCTGCTATCAGAGTAATGAGTGGGTTAATTCAGTTTCTTAGTAAGTATTAAATAGTGACAGTGAAGATAGTTTTCAAAATTGAGTCTTTTTTTTTTTAAAAAAAAAAAAAGGCAAGGAATAAATACACTTGGGAGCCTCAAATCTCACTTCCAGCTCCATTTTCAAAGCGTGACCTGGCACTCAGGCATGTGAGATCCAGTTGTGTCAGGAGTCTTTTGAAAACAGCATCCAGGATGTCGTGTCAGAAGTTGCAGCCTCCTTCCAGACTTCAAAGCCTGAGCCAAACATCTCGTAGCCACAGGATGAGTTATCTCCTCCTGAGCAGGGATGAGGTACATTGGCAGGGCACCATCTCCATGGGGAAAACAGCTCCATCCCCACTGCCTGCTTGATGCTCACAATCTCCTCCACATGTTGGCTAATTGAATATCCAGGGCTGTCGGCCCTGTGCCTTTGGGGAGCACTATATTTGCTTTGAGAGGACGAGAGCCAGCCTCCAGTGGAGCTGGAAGTGGCCAGCTTCAGGTGGGAGGAGAGGCTTGGAGAAGCTGCTCAGTGACCAGTGCAGGACTTTGCTGTCCTCCCCACTGCTCCTTCCTCCTCCTCTGCCCCAGGACACAGAGTGGAGGATTACTGAAATTGGAACACAGAGTCCAAGAAAATACCTTTTTTCTCCCTGTAGAAATTTAGTTTGAAGTTGTAAGCAAAACAGGGGAGAAGAGTTTGGGCTGGATATGCATGTTTTCAGCCAGTGCTGTACTGAGCGCAGCGGCCAGCTCACAGCTGATGCTTTGGGGATGTTGGGAGTGCTTTTGAGACATCCCTGTGTCTTCGGTGTCACTTGCTTTCAGGGTTCCTCCTCTCCCATGAATTGGAGGAACAGTTGTTCCCCTGTTTTCTCTCTGTGTGCTGCTAATAACAGCAGTGCTGAGTCGTGAAACAAGAGGCGAAGCAAACACTGTTTGTCAAGTGAACCTGCCAGGAGATTCCTGTGTTACTGGTTTGTGTGCATGTATCAGTACCCTTCTTCAGGCTTGCTTTCATCTCCCATATCTTGGTTTGTGCGCTTGGCATTGCTATTGCTATGTATAAACAAATCTGCCAGGCTGTTTGCTGGTATGTAACCCTCAGTAAATATTGTACCTGTCAATTAGCAGGCAGCATTTGATGTTTACAGGTGGTTAAGTTATGCTGCAATATTTGGAGGATGAACCTAAATGCCCTCTAAAATGTGGGGATTCAAAGCACAAGGTTGTATCTGCCTGGCAGGAATATCTCAAAGTTCTGGAAAACTGCCCTTGCAGAGGACCCAGGCTGGCTGCAGTGGGAGCTGTGGGCAGTGATTTAAGACCGGGCAACTGTGAGCTGGAGTAATGGTCCGTCACATCCTGGGAAGATAAGCTCAAATACAGAAATCAAAATTTACTTCTATTCAGTCGTCTGAGACGGCATATTTTTGTAGGCTGGTAATTATAAAAGCACAGATGAAAGAGCAATACGGGGAGGGGCTGCTGGAGTCAGCCAAAAACTGATGAGGAAAATGAAAAACTGAGGTTTCTTTGCAATATATCAGTTTTGTGATTTCTCTGTGTTTACCAGTAGGACAGAATCCCTTGGTTTAGTTCTCAGTGCTCTACTGTGGTGGTTTTGGAAGAGCTGTGGGCTGCTTCCTCAGCTCTTCGGCCCCTAAGAACTGCCCAGAGGTAGCCAGACACCTCTGGGAACAGGCAGGGATCACAAGCAGGACTGTGAGGGTTGCAAGGACTAGGGTTACAAGTATGAGGGATGCGAGTGTAGTTTTCAAAGGGGACTTGAATTGATCCAGATCTGGCTGGTGTGACAAGAGGCTTTCATTGATGAAGTTAGAAGAAGTCTGGCTGGAGATGAAGTGTACCTGAGCAGACCAGCCACCTTTGCTTCCTCCAGTCCCAGCAGCATGCTCTGAAAAGTCCGTAAAACACCAACCATTAAAAGCAAAACCAAGACACCTTCAGAACCCTCTTGCTACTCTATAAGCATCTGGATTACTAAGAGGTTGAAATCCAGATCCAAATTCAGCAGTCACCAGTGGGAACTGTAAGGGAGATTGGGCAGAGTGAAGGTTTTAGAAGTGAAGGGAAGTAGGTGAGAGAGGCTGGGGCTCTGCATTTGGGCATTTCTCCATTGGGAGAAATACATGGCATGGGAGAAGTGCAGGGTGTGCAGCAGGTCTCCTGGGCTGGTAGTAGCACTGCAATGTGGGGATGTGGTGGGATGCCTTTCCAGGATGGAAACCAGTCTGCATCTGTTGGCCCCATGAGGTGTGTCTGCTGTTTCTCTGAAGTTGATGTACCATCTATTAAGAGAACAGGCAAGGCAAGGGGATATTAATGCCTAGCTAGCATTCCTAGCCAGCTTTGCTATCATACAGACCAGCTAAACCCAGCTTACATAGACCACAACCCTCTCCAGGCTCATGAGTATATATAAGTGCATACATGCATGCATGTATGTAAAAGATTGGCGAGCACTTGGTTTTGTATTGCTGAAACTGCATGGCACTTGGTTTCATTTTATCAGGAATTTTCTTCCTTTTTTTGGGGCCCATTATTGCTTTCTTACTAAGATGGCACATCTTGGAAAAGATGAGCACTTTTGAATTGCATTTTGCTTTGTAGTTAGGAAAACCATTGGCAAATGCCAGCCTTAACTTGTTTTTTGTTAATGGAAAATACTCCTTATCTTGCCAGGTGGAATCTTAGAGTCATAAACTGGTTTAGGTTGGAAGGGACCTTAAAGCTCATCCAGCTCCTACCCCCTGCCATGGGCAGGGACATCTTCCACTAGACCAGGTTGCTCCAAGCCCCATCCAACCTGGCCTTGAACATTGCCAGGG
>JAOSLQ010052064.1:0-23972 GCA_025629905.1 Lorius lory
TGCAGGGGGGTTGGACTAGATGATCTTTTGAGGTCCCTTCCAACCCTTGGGATTCTGTGATTCTGTGATTCTGTTTACCTTAAAATGAGAAGAAAAGCTTGTAAAATTTGATCCCAAACAGGGAACCCACAAAGATCACTGGAGGTGTAATAGTTCTTCTTCCTGGACTTTTATTGCACTGAATTGCCAGACCATGGAAAACTATACAGATATGCCTGCCTAATTTGAATTTGGAGTTATGATTTACTTAATTCATCTTTCACTGTTCATTTTTCAGGTGGTGACTTAATCAGTATACATGATATGGCTGAGTAAGGTATATGCCATGCTTATGCTCTGTGTTTTGCATCTGGAGTACAAGATTCCTTTTCTTTAAAATTACAGATGTACAGAATTCAGACTACTGTTAACAGTGCATCTGATGAATTGCACTCGATTCACTGCTATATGACAGCTGGAAAGGCAAATCAATAAAACTTGAAGTGCCCTTTAAGGTTACCAGACCACAGCTGATCTCTGACAGGACTTTCAGAAGATGTTATTATGAGGATAAGTGTCAGATAAGTGTCAAAAATAAAATTATCATTGGTAATTATACTGTACAATACCCAGACTTTTTGTTAAAGCAAAATTGCAGGCATTTTTTCTAGCCTGCAAATAACCTCATGCATTGGTCAAAGTCAATTATTAAAAAGCACACAAGATGATAACTCTAAATTCCATTCAGATCATGTAGGATACCCTGTCACTAAAGTTGCATGAAGAATTATTGTATGAGAAGGTGAAAAAATCAAGTGTAATTAATCAATAAATGAATATTAAGAACAATCTTTCCCTGACTGTGATGTGACTCCACTATTTTTATTTTTATTTTTTAATTAAACAAGTAAAAAAAAAAATAAAATGTCAGGCTTGGAATTTAAGTTATTTTTGCTATGAAAACATAACTTACCCTTGCACAACCATCTTTTATGTACCTTCTTTTTTTTCTCTCTCTCTGACAATATTTCCAAGACCTTTTATATTTCCACTAAATCCACAGTTACTTCTTGACCTTCACTTAGATAGAAATTAGTGAGACCTGAGGGAAATGAGCCTTGAAAAATAGGGTCTCAGAAGCTCAGATCATAGTTAATAAAGTTATCTAGAGTATTCTACTGATATAGAAGTTTCTAACTAATTAATTTTAAAACAAAATAGTGAAAAGATTCTGTCACTTGAAAATCCTCACACAATATGAGCTATATAAATCACAGATATGTAAGTGAAAGGCAAAGTCATCTGCAGACCTAATCCACCCCCATGCAGATCCCCTTATCATATGTAGAGCTTCTTTCTATAACACAATGTATGAGAGCAATCTAAAGGAAAACACATGTACTATAATAATGTAAGTCTTTGAGTGTATTAAATTCTGTAATAACACTGAATATTGTCATACTGCATAAAAGCAGTTCCAGTATCCAGATGTCAAAAGCTTCACACAAGCTACCTCTCTCTTCCCATTCTCCATTTGAGTGCATTATTTTGCAAAGAGGCAACTGTTTTATGTGTTGTCTGTAAACCACGACACACAAATACCATTTATCAGCTTTCAAAAGCACAGTCTATAAGGAGGAGGCTATCCCAAAATATCTGAAAGCTCCAAATTTCCCTAACATGTATTTCCATCACTATGTGCCATCTGCTGGGGAGCAGCTAAACATTTTTAATTTCCCCCCCCCCCATGCAGTTTAAGGTTCTCTCATTTCTTTTCTGTTTATTTCAAACCTGTTATTCAAGTTTTAATTATTTTCAATTAACTTCTAGGCTTTTTCTGTGCATGGTCTATTAGTCTGTTTATGTAATTACCATGGCCAGAATATCCATAATATTATATGAGATCTTGTAATCTAACCTTGTCAGTCCCAGTGGAAAATAAAGATGGGGCCTTCAGTTCCCCTAAATGACCCTATCTAACTCAGCAGTTCTACAGCTACACAGTACATGAATAAGTGTTGTAAATCAAGTCATTTTGTGGAAAAGAAACCCCCTGACCCCTTCTGGATTGTCTGTTACTCTTCTCCTTGGATTTGGCCACAGCAAAATTGTGTTTGCTGTCTTTTAGCTTTGTTACAACAGACACAATAAAACTGTGAACCCTGTGCTACAGAAAAACAATTTAGACTTGACATATTTTCTCTATCCTAAAAGGCCCAGGCTTGGGTCAGATAGGAAATGTTAGTTTTGAGATTCTGCCAAAATGTATTTTGTTTGTTTGTTCTACAAAGGTAAAGAATCAATAACAACAAGAATGAAAAAGGTCAGACCAGGCTTCTTCATGTCATCATGCCAAGAAGACGGTCAGCATACCAAAAGTCTTGAGAAAATTAAGCAAGCAGATCTCAGCTTGTGAAGCAGAAGGCAAATAAATCACACACAGAGCTGATGTGAAAGGTGCTAAAGACGATGCAACGATTCCCTCTTGACTTTGGTTTGAGCTTAAATTGTAGAGACAAGAAAATCAAACCGGGGGGGGTGGAGGTGGAAGTTTGTTCATTTAGTTTTTTTAATATGCACTTGCATGCATGCACATACACACAGTTATAAAGCAAATATATGACAGGTCTCTGATCCTTCTGAAAAGCAAAGACATCAGCATAAACAGATTGCCATAGGATGCGTAACACCTAAATGAATGAAAACCCTGCTGTGCCTAACATACACTACAGTAGAAGCTGTCAGTGACCGTTTCCTGGTTGTATAAAGACTGTACCTTACTACAGCACAAGAATGTCCACCATGCAAGTGACAGCTCTATAAAAGATTAACTTCGCGGGGTTCCAACTTTTCTAATTAAATCTAAAGAAATGTATTTTTATTGTATATTGAGCTTTAATTCCTGAATATCTTCAGGAATCTGACTGTGAAGTGTTTAAAGAGTCTCAAAATGAGACAGAATTCCAGAGGAGTGGTTTGACTAGACTCCACTGTATGTATGAATACATTGGAGAACAACTTGGCAAAAAATTGCAAGAAAAATCATCATTTTGTTATTTGAGATTATAGGGGAATGTTGACCTCCAATTTCCTACCAGGGCATCCTTGTAGAATGGAGAATAATCACATGCATAGGAATATGGACAATGAAACACTGGAAAAAGCAGAGGGAATCACTAGTGTTTGTGGGCCTGGAAGAGCTTTTAAGGGTACATCTGCCTCAGAGTTTTATTGAAGTGCACTTCTGAAGTAGGTCTCAAGTTGTATCCAGCTTACACTATTCAATTTACATCACAGAGCAATTTCTGAATGCAAAACCTGTATTTTTCAGATGAAACTAGATGAAAAAATGCTCTCCAGAAATGTATTTTCCATGATCCAAATTATAATGGGCATCGAGACCATGGCAGGAGATTAAAACTTTCTCAAAACCCATACAGTGTTGATATGTGGCCAGTAATGATTGCCTCACTCAAAAAAATCCACTCATATTATGTCACTGTGCCATACTTTTGCCTACCAGGGATAAAAAGCCCATCCTTTCTTGATGGAATTCACAATCCACACAGTTTTGTTTTTTGTTTTGTTTTGTTTTTTTAATTATAGGCAAACTCTTCCTATTTTAGCCTATGGTTCACAAAAGAATGAATTAAGTAGGATAAGTACCCTGTGAAGAAATCAAAGGTTTACTTTGCTGGCCTTAACAATTTAACTGAACTGGGAAATAAAACAGTGTAGTCTCAATTTATTATTATGGGAAAAGCCTTTACCATGGAACAGGGAGACCACAGGCTTTACTTGATAAAATCTGACATAATCTTTATAAAATTATTATATACAACATCAGAGACTCAGTAACTTACCCGTGAATTAAAGAATAGTTCTTAACACTAAAAAAAGGCAACAAAACCTTAACCATTTCTTACATTTGCCTGCAATAATCTAGTGTGAGAATGCTACTCTAAGTCCTCTGTATGAGTAGAAAAGGTAACTGAAGTTATAAGAATAAAAACAATGCATTCATAACTGATTTTTTGAACAGCATCACAATGAAAACCATAAGACCATGATGTATATAAAACCAAGCAAGAACATCCTACATTCCCTTTAACATTCATGTAGAAACTTCCTTCTTGAACTTACTTGTGGTGCAGTTGGTGAACTCTATGTCATCTATTGCTACTCCTCCTCCTAGGTCTCTGGTACGAATGCCTTCAAAGATAACTTCAAAATTCCTCAGTTTCCCCAAGTGTAACTCGACTTTGCTCCACTCATCACCGTGATTTCCTGATTCACTCCATATTTTCACAATCCCATCATCTGTCTGAAGTTTGAATAAAATATATATAAAGAGACACATAAATATGGATTTTCAAATATCAGGTTTAGAAAAAAAAAAAAGAAAAACTTCCAGAAAAAAACAATAACAAAAACCAACACCCAAATAAAAAAAGAAAATAAACAAACAACCCCCCCCCAAATCCAAAACAAGCAGAGAGATGACAGGAAGACACTCCTTCAGCTTTGCCAAGAAATAGTAAATGTATGCTTTGCTAGAATAATTGGAAACATGGTGAAATGAGATGATTACCGTACAAATCACTTAACATCGATAGTAAATGGAATTTTGTACTGAAATTACTATGTGTATAATTGAACTCCAAAACAGTTCACTTTTGCAGATTTGCATTTAACTTCATATTAAAATGAGCTTGGCTCTTTGTGTTTATAATACATTACTGGATGCAAGGTTAGTCAACCACTTTAAATTAGGGTATCAGATAGGTACAATCTTTAAAAACTTGTGGCAATGTAAATACAATGGAGGAAAACCAAACAAATATAAGATCATGATATTTTTTGTATAGTTTATTTGAAGGAAAATAAAAGTATTCTAATGTTCAAATATTTTAAAGTTTTTCTTTAAATGTCCAGTCATATTGCCTAACAGGCAAGTGAGCAGTAAACCATATGCTTAATTTTTTAACAGTAGTATTACAATGCGGGCACACCAGATTCAATTGCTGTGAATACATAGATATGATGGCAGCAAAAGTAAATATTTGCAAAAGTTTTGGATATGTCCAAACGTATTTTGCTTTATGACTGCGTGGCTAATCATCCAATTTGCAAATGAGAAAATTTTTGCCAGTCTTATCAAAACTCATTAGTACTCCAGCTAGGATTACTGAAACCACTGTGATGCATCAAACAGCTAAAAGGAGTGCATAACAAAGGTTCTAAGTAAGTAGAACATGAACAAGCAAAATCTAAGGAAAATAGAGACAACAGTAAAAATAAGCAGGGAGGCAAATCAATTACATGTCTTTATACATGGTGAACCTGTTACATCAGATTTATGTTAATAAGATTCTCATGCATATTTATGATGAGAAAATGAATCTTTGTGCTTACATCTCATATTATGAATAGGTAAGTCCAGACAAGTTTGGCTAAAAATATTCTTTCTGAATCACGGAACTCACAGAATTATTATCTTTCAGAAGGAGGTTCTCAGACCTACCAAAATATAGAGATACTGAAGTATGGCTTGACAATGATGTTCTGGAAAATCGTCATTAACTGTAAAGGCATCAGTTTAAAACAATGACAACTTTACTTTAAATTGCTAAACAGGAAAGAAAACACAGAGAATGGTCTCCACAACTACATGCAAAGTCATAGATATTTAGCTGAACAGCCCTGTTGCTGCACACTACTAAGTGTTGGACCAGTGGTGACAGCAGCCCTTTATTAGTCACAATGACTGACCACACAAGCACTTACAGTGGCAAGTTTAAGTGTTGTTTCTTCAGTTATGTATCATTGGTTCAAAGCAAATGACACAGTCCATTGAAGAGGAAGTAACATAACAGCACCTCTTTTGCACCACTAATTCTACAGTTGATGACAGCTGGTTCTGATTTTCTCAATGTATTTCTCCCAGTGATTCTCCTGACTCTATGTGCCATCATGTCAGAAACCCATTTATTTAATAGAATCATAGAATCTCATAACATCTCAAATGGAAAGGGACCCGTAAGTATCATCAAGTTCAACTCCCTGCTCCTGCTACTAAAACTAAACCATATGACCAAGAGCATTGTCCAGGTGTTTCTTGAAGTCTGACAGGCTTGGTGACTTGATCACTTCCCTGGAGAGCCTGTTCCAGTAACCAGCTCTCCCCTTTCAGGCCTATAATCAATGCAATTAAGGGGGACTGGGATCAGAACAAGTGTGAGACCCTTTCTAAAACTTCCACTTATGTTTCAACCTGGAGACACAGCCTGGAAGACTCTTAACACTGAGCTTAAAAAGGGTAGATACAGTAATTGAAGCTGATTTTCAGCTTGTCAAATCTATCTTAACTTTACTCATAATATTCCCTTTTCATCAAATATGTAGTCAACAATTTAATTATTTCAGTAACTCAACAATACCTATCACATTCATTCATTTTTAATAACCTCCAAAAGAGTATTACATATTATTGGGTAACTTATTAAGCCTACAATGATCTTCCATCTGTCCAGGACATAAACAGGATGGTTATGATAAGTTACATTTAGCTTTAAAATCTCCAATATGGAATAGAAAACCAAAAGTTAGAAGACAAACATTTTTTAACATTTAATCCACTTATTCTACATTGAACCTCTTCTGTTTGCCCTTGAGAACTCTTTGAAATGGGAAAATTTCCTAAACATTATTTGTAATAACTTATTAATTTTACAGAAGTAGCTCAGTGCTGCATATTAGTGGTGAATTTAGACTTAAATGGAGCGAAAAGTAATATTATTAAATGATAAGGGAATTACTGTCATGCATTTAAGAGAGAGAAAAAAATCAAAACTTGTATCTATCCCAACGTTAAGCCCCAAATCTATAAAAAATTACATGTGTTTAAGTTTGGGTGTATGGAAGTCAGTGGAGCTTCTTAAAATATACAGAGATAAATATTTAGGCAAAATCTAGAAACATTAAATGCAGCACAGTTAACCAGAATATGGGCCTCACATATGCCATTAGGCTGATTTTGATTGATTTCGCATTATATTTTATTACATGACATTCTGTTCAGACCTATGTTACATTTATCATGTTGATTTTGAGTAAAGGATGCTGTGAGTAACAAACAATAACATTCACATATTTCTTTAGAAATATCCATGTAAAAATGTTGTAGCAATCAATTTGTATGTGGTATCACAGCCATAAAATATCAGATCTTACGCTGCTACAGGAACTGTGACATTTCTTTTCTATGGTGAGACACTGAAATACTTTTTGCCAGGAAAAATTATTTTTAGATACAAACTTTACAACAGAAACAACAGCCTTCTTGCACTTCACAAATTTTTGAATACAAGTATACAAATAAAACATAGAAGAGAGTGACATGTTTTTTTTCCTGTCTGGGTTCTACAGTAGCAGTTCCTATTCAACAGCAGCACTTCATAAAGCATGAAAGGCTGATTTTTCACCTGCTCAGCTACAGTTCTATGTAACAAAACAAAAAGCAGCTTCATGCCCTGCATAAATGTATGAAGGCTGTTCTAATCCAGAATGAAAAGTCCCTTCAAAAACACAAGCCCTGCACATTGTGTGCATGAAACAGCCAAGGAAGAGGTGGGAAAGGGAGAGACAAGTTTGGCTCTCGTCCTCTCCTCAGACCCAGACAGCGGAGCTGGCTTCTCTAAGGGGTTTGAGCCTTACAATTCTTCTGAATACATACTTGGCATGAGAGGATCAGTATTTGTAAGCTTTGCAGATTCCATTTCATGAATTATTGTTCTGTGTTTTCTGCATTCTCCAGCCATTTAATATGTCTGGTGCTTTGGCATTTCTTTCATATCTTTGGAATGTGTTTGCTTCTAAAACAAACAAAACTATGGCCTAAGGGGAAAAAAAAAGCAACAAACCAAAACCCCAACAGTCTGCACTTTGACCTGCCTATTATATCCAGAAATCCTTTGATTCTTTTACTCTCATATATGTGTATTAATGTATGAGAGTTATGTAAAAGGTATATATGACAATCAGAAGAAATCTGCTCAGCATACATGAGGCTGCAGCCCACAGTGTCACCTTTTTATTTTTGAGGAAATTCTTCTACTGACACATACTCACACTGAGTGTCTAGATTGCTTTTCAACCTGGGATGGTGGCAAAAGGCCCAGTATAACTCTATGCTCCAACAGACTAATAAAAGATAGTTAAGAACTGTGGCTTTGGTGGAAAGCATCAGAGCTGTCTCTGTGTATGTGGGTTGATTATGCGGGCTGTTGGTTAGGGTGGAAATCCCATTTTCAGGTCACCCTGCAGAAGTCTAGCTTCAGGTGGTCCTTTACCAAAAAAAGAAAAAAAGAAAAAAAAAGAAAAAAGAATCAGGCAGTCCCCTTCTGCATTGTGAGCATCATAACCTAGGCTCCTACCCTGCTTTGCTACACTTAAATTGTACACACATGTCATCATCTAGTTTCTCATTTGCATCCTCTTATTGCCTGCATTTTACTTAAGCAGTGTGATAGACAAGATTCTCGCATCATGTAAACCAGCAGCCTACCATCCGCAGCCAAAGAGGGCGCTCCAAAGTAACATAAAAAAATAGCATCCAGGAAACAGTGTATATGAAAGGAAAACCCCTTATTTTCCAGACAAAAGGCTAAGTTGCAGTTCTGAACTATGAGACAATTGCATTTTTTTTTTCTATTACATATTTGCAAATTATTGAAAGAGAAGAGAGGGCCTCAGATGTCACTGACACAGAACACACAAGCAAAATATTTTTGCCATAAAAGCTTGGTCAAAGTCTATATTTTTAGCAAGACATCTCATACGACAGTAAAATGGTAACAGTGACACATCACTGCTAACACATGACAACCACCAGATTTTTTCTGTCCAGATTAAAATCTCATACACTCTTCAATATCTTTCTACGGATGTCTCTCACAGTTGAGCAGAAATGTTGCTAAAATAGCTTAATCTTTCTTCTTTATGTTTCCTTTTATGACTTGTGAAGAGCACCATAATCTGTACGCCACTCAAGCTTATAATTTTTCAGTGCTAAAATCCTTCAAAATTCTTATGTGTTTTATTAATATTTTGTAAACTTTCAGCATAACAACTCAAAAAACATCGTCAGTTAAAATTCAGAAGCTCTCATTTGATAGTTTGAGGACTGCTAAGGCTTCCAGCCAGTTCTTGCTCTATGATCTATACAGCCCATTTGTTAGACTATTTTGCCTCTGTGAACTTATTTCACCTTCTCTAACTGAATTCTGTCTATAACACCACAATAAACAATTTGAAGGTATATTTTACACCATAGTACCAACTTTATCTTTTGTTCATTATCAGAAACCTTCTTATGCTGGTCTAACTCGTGATACAGGAATACACTGCTCCTTTATTACCTATCCAAACGTAAATAATGCATGCTTCCTACCGAGCCCCATCCTTGTTCTGGGAAAAGGACTCTCTAAATATTCCTCCTTGCTTTGCAAGTCAAGTCTAGAAAAAACTCTTGCCAGCATTAAGACATGGATTTACTTCTGTGACTCAGCCATGACCAATAGCTGCTTCGAATTTGAATCAGCGTGTCCTGTCAAAAGACCATCTTGATACGTGTATATACCTATCGGTACTTCAATTACAAGTATTTCAGAAGGCAACAGTACATTGCTGAAGTATCAATAAAACCTCAAGCATTATAATAATTCTTGTTCTTGGTATCTCAGATGTTTTTGTTATGCAAATTAATAGAGAACCACTATAAATTCCTAGAAGGAAAAGAGGTTCAGAACATTGTTACATGAAGAAACAGAAGTTTCACTATGTAAATACAATCATAGCATTCATAGTCCAAATGTTTCCATAGATCAAATATAAAACATCTGCCTGACATTGTTGTCTCTAAACTGGAGAGAGGATTTGATGAATGGACCACTCAGTGGAGTGGGACAATGAGAGAACAACTTCAAACTGGAAAAGGGTAGCTTTAGATTAGGTATTAAGAAGAAATTCTGCACTATGAGGGTGGTGAGACATTGAAACATGTTGCCCAAAGAAGTTGTGGGTGCTCCATCGCTGGAATTGTGTAAGGCCAGGTTGCACAGGGCTTTGAGCAACCTGGTCTGGTGGAAAGGGTCCCTACCTATGATGAGGGGTTAGAATTAGAGGACCTTTAAAGTCCTTTCCAACCCAAACCATTCTATGATTCTATGATGCTTCCCAGTTGTACCTCCTGATAGACAGAAAGTTGGTTTGTTATCAAAAAAGCTAACCTGGTGAAAAATTTAGTCAAATTTATCAATAGTGTCCATCAAATTCTCATATGTCCATCCATATTCTCATTATAGGTCCGGATTGCTATAAGCTGATTTGTTCCATCTCAGAGTAGTGGGACGGGAGGGAGCCAGCAGTCTCAATAGTCTTAATCATCACCTAATCTTTTTGCAAACAAAAACAGTTAGAGGATTATTTGTTGGTCATACCCATTAGGTTTACAGGACAAGTGAACTACAGTCGACAACAGGAGATCACCTGCTAGTTTATAACGCGTATTTCTACTTTGGACTTATTTCTTCATGACATGTAGTCTACTATTTACAGTGCAGATTATAAATATCATTTCTTCCCAAAACCACACACCAAGACCACTAAAAACACATGTCAAAGAGAGTTTTCATTTAAGTCTCTGAAAAGCTTTTGCATGTCACTCTATGGGTTGAACATAGTCGAAGGTTAAACTGAGGTGATGAACCATCATAAAGGAAGACCTAACAGTAAAAGGCATATTTTTCTGCTGACTTGTAGTAGTAGGTTCTGGTCTTCCACCGTACCATCATGCTGAGCAATAAACACCCTCAGAAAATAGCAAAATTACTTCTAATAAGACCATAAACTGTTTAGACCTGTTGATCTATATGCCTAGCCATACAGGAAAATTTCTGTTCTTATTCAAAGGATTTTTTAATCTACTTTCTGATAGTCTGAGGGGAATTATTTCTTAAAAATTTCATTACATTGCAATTCAGAGCATTTTTCATGATTGTCTTCATCTG
Source organism: Lorius lory (assembly GCA_025629905.1). Lineage (NCBI taxonomy): Eukaryota > Metazoa > Chordata > Aves > Psittaciformes > Psittaculidae > Lorius > Lorius lory. The sequence continues at coordinate 11,049 of JAOSLQ010052064.1, forward strand.
GAGAATCATCTCAAGTGCCTATAACCTCTCTTTTGAGTACTTCAAGGAGAAAGTATATCTTACTGGGCTCAATATTCTCATTAATTCACCTGGGGATACTAAGAATAAAGGTGAGGGATGGATTTCTTTCTCTTTTATTTTGTGGTTGAGTTTAAGAGTTTTCCTACGCAGCAGAAATCACCATTATTCTCAAGGCTACATTTCTAACACAGTCAAAACAATATTAGGAACTGAATCCAAACATGCAAAAGGACTGTGCACTTTTCCATTATTGGATGGTGGAAAGAAACTTCTTATGAATATACTCTCTGTCAGAGGAATATATTAAGTATTCCAGATGCAATGAAAAAGGTTCCATTATGAGACAATCTGCCTTGTTGTGTCTGCTGGGAAACAGAAATGAAACCCAGATTTTGTTCTTGATCTGCACCTCTCCTACTATTCATGTTCTGAGCTGTATTCAAAATACCTTCCTAGTTCATTTGCTCTGATATGTAATTCAGCAGAGCTACAGGAAATGAAGCTGAGCTTACCAAATGCATGGAGGCAATAAAAATATTTGCTCAATATTTCTGGACTCTTCAAATATACTTGAGGGCTTTTTAATCACGCAGAATATTTTCAAATGATTCATCAAAAACTATTAACTGTTTATTATCAATATGATAAGAAGACTTTTAAGTTTCACTGTATCCAAAGTCTTCTCTTTCTACAGCATCTTCAGACTTTTGGGAGGAGTCAGACTCTTTCTGCATACTCTTATGCCATTAGGAAAAACCTTTTCTCCTCTGCTTTTAGATTCCTTCAAAAACAGTATCTTCCTGGCAAGCTGTTACCATCCAGAATTTTTAAAACAGTGTATGTGTTATGCAAAGCACCAGCAGATAGTATAGAACAAACACAACGTGACTAACTGTCACAACTTACTTCTATAGTTTGTGATTCATGGTAATCTCTCTGTTTTACAAATATATTTCAGGAGGATGGTTTATTTTTCAGGCTTCTTGGTTTAGAATCAAGTGTATTTTCATAGTGTGTAAATGAAGTTAACTAATCAACCTGGTTTTAAAGGAGTTTTACTTTCCTTGCCATAGTATCATCATTAAAGCATTTTGATGGCTGGCCAAGTAGTTTAAAGATGAAGTATCACATGATGCATGTTCCTTCCCTGTTTTCTCCTTTCACTCAACAAGGACTGGAGTAAAGGCCTACATTTTTATGTAAACATCAAAGAAACAAGAAATGGAAGAAAGAAAAACCACAGCTTTTCATCATTTTCCCATATTTTGCAGTCCTTTTCTATTAAGCTGTATTTCTGCAAATCACAGAACAGTATTTTTTCCAATATCATCTATCTACTTATTTAGGTTTTGTTGCTTAAGAGTTCTATTTCAGAAGATTCTGAGCACCTTCCTTACAGATTTGGGTGGTTGCTACATTAACACCACAGTACAGAGAATACTTGCTTCTTTTTAAAGATTTCAATTCCTAGTATTATCTCTTTCATACATAGGCTAGGAAAAAAAAAAAAAGATGCATTAAAATGCAATAAAACTGAAGACTGATGCTGTTTAACAGAATCTTATCCTAAAAAAAAATTATGTGATTATTGTGTCTTCTTCACCTAAAGTTATTTTCAAAGCATGAGAGATTCCATCTTTTTTTCATTTCTCACTGATTTTCTCTTCCTAAAAGAATATTGTGTAGATTATTTGAAAACAGTAACTTAACCCTAGAATTTGACCTCATAGAACATTCAAGCAAAAACCATTCTACATCAGATAAAGCTATGACATAGAGTAGTAAGGTCTTAAAATTGTCTAAATGAGTTAAAGAATGAACTGAAGTCAAGATTTTTTCAACCAAGATTTGAATTTTAGGTTCCCCTTTTCTTTCCTTTCTTCTTTCTTCTCCTTATCTGTTTTTTTTTCCATCTTTTCTCTCTTCTCTCCTTTCTTCATGGTTACATAAAGAAAATAAGAGCAGACAATAAGGTCATAAAGACGTGAGTTACGAATGAGCATGTGTGTCCTCTGGCACACTGTAAATCACCACCTGATAAATATTCAATATAAACATTTTGGCATCACTTTATAACAGCACTAGTTACACTAACTCATCTCAGCTTTGACAAGCTACTTTATTTTAGAGAAAGACACATACTCTGTATGTTAAGCGTAAGGTTGGAAAGTGTATGCAAACCAATGAAATAAAATGTTTGCGCATGCTAATCACGTAGGTAAATCTGAGCACAGCAGTAGTTATTTACTATCCTGCCCTTAACTACTACTTTGAAAATTTGTCTCTCCTATTAAACAACCCACAGAGACTTGTGGTTAGGATTACCATTACATTTAGAAAATTGATGCCAATTATCTGAATGCCGAAGCTCCGCAATAAACATATCATTCCAAAATTATTAAGTCCACCTGGAATAGCTCTGAGACAAATAAAAACAATTTATTTGTTTTTATATGAAGGGAAAGATTTTTAAACTCAAAATTTATACATTCCATCACTAAATTGAGGGATGCTGAGGGCACATGATGCAGGATTCTGAAATATTTAGCAAATCAAAGTAGCAAAAATATAAGAAAAAAAACAACAAAAAAGCAGATAACAGAACTGCAACAATCTACAAAGTAATGGTCCCCAAAACAAAAAGATGTTAGTGATGAGTAAGCAACAGGGTGAGTTTTACTTTACAGACACACTGCTGAAGTGATGAGCTTACTCAAGTTCCGGTGACTTCAATAAAGATTCGTGATTCTCAGCACCGCAGAGAACACATTAAGTTTCTAATTTCTCAGTTATATTTTGACAGGAACCAGAAGCGCTATTTAGCATGTCTCTACCTTCTATAAAAACACTTGAAAAAGAAACATCAAACTGATCAAGTAGTATCTTTAAGACATTATTTGATTCAGGCAAGATGTATACTGGCTAAGTACATTAGTATGCATGAAAAATTGGCTTCGCTTTTAAGGATAACTTACAAAATCACATAATTGCATTTTCACAGTGCATTACAGAAAGAAAGAAAACAGCAAGATGAAAAACTGATATTTCAGCCTTCAAGCTTTTTATTAGACAGTCTGCATATATTAGTCTCAGCAGGTTTTCATAATAAGAGTTAATGACAAAGCTCATCCATCCGTCCCTTTCATTTCCTCTTTTGTGCAAAGCATTAAGATGATTTTCACTCTCTGAAATACCTTTTCCCCAACTCTCATTTCCAAAATTAACATCATGGTAATGAAGGAATAGGCATTTCAGCATGGAATGTACCATTCTAATGAACAAATTTGATGAGTAAACTTGCACCACTAATAAAACTCCTTTTTTAAAATGGACCAGTTTTGGAATTCTGGAATTTCGTAGTGAATGCTTTCAGAGTATCAGAAAGCATTAACAGCTCACCCTGTGACAAGTGCCAGCACTTGCTCTATTTCTAGTAGCTAAATGGTAAGACTCTTGGTTCTTAATTGCTCTAAGTGCTGAGTTGAGAAAACCTTTTTTTAAAAACAGTTTGAAAAAAAGCAACAGGTAATTCATCTGGAGACAGGATATTGTTTCAGGCAGGCAGACAATTCAAGGAATGACAATTAAGTTGCTCATTAGCAACGATAAGGTTATACTTTAAAACCTTTTATTTTGGAAAAGATCTATATTTAGAAAGAAAGAATAACTGATTAGTTTTCTTTGAATTTTTCTCTTAGAAAACTTTGATTTATCTTGTCATGACCACTAAATCTACCAGATTTCTTTATAGCCATCTTTACTTTATAACCAAGCAAAATCATCCCTTTGTTGTTTGCATCTTTCTATATTCCCATAATACCCTTTCCATCAAATATATTTCTATGTGCTTAGGCTCTTAAAATAATTCTTCATTCTGTATCCTTACCAATTAGAACAGAGAAACAAAACAACTCCTCTTGTAAAAGAAGATTCATTAGGTACCTTGTACTACTGCATCTTGTTTTCATTTCTTCGCCCTCCTAGCCCTTCCTTCTCCTCAAATGCAAAAATTTCTTTTTCGCTTCCTATCATAATCCTCCTTTGTTTGATTTTGGTTTTTAGGTAGCCTAAAGGATACAGTTGTGATTGCTTGGATTTCATGTTTGTTCCTTCAGTTCTACTGCTAAGACTGAGTGATAATAAAGTTCAAAACTGTTTTTTAAGACCATTAACATTTAAAGCAGTTTAGTTCCATTTTGTCTTAAAACTTCTCACACCTTTGTCTCAATCATGTTTTACAGGTCTCTTCAAATTGTTCCCATCTTAGAACTGAGGCAACTTTAAGTCTCTGGAAAGCCAAAGCTTGGGAAAAGAAAATAATCACAGTTACAAAAACTCTAAAACGACTCTGAACAACAGTTAGAACCCTCCTCTGCTTGCAAGTGGAGGACCTCACTCTAGTGAAACGCAAAGTTCTCTTTGAGTGACACAGTGGGCAGGCAAAAGCTGTGCTGGTGGGACTAACTCTCCTTCTCTGCAACTTTGACAGTGGACAAAGAATCATTTTTCTATTCACAGTGTTACAGTGTTTACGAAATCAGTTCCATGAAGTGAGAATTATGGAATCAGTCTGTGTGAAAGTCCTCCCAAGCTCTTCAAAATGTGAAGATTTGTTCATGAAATTATTATCATTACATCTGCCTTGAAAAATATAAGCCCCAATGCAAACCAATTTGTCTGAACAAAACATCTGGACACTTTCAGAGATTTTGTTTTTGTTTTGATCAATATTGCAATTTAGCAATTCACTTCTAATACCACCTTGATTTTGTAGATAAAACTGAATGTAAGGAGTGGAAAAATATATCTTTATATAGATTCTGCTGAGGGAAAAATTAAAAATTTGGAAAAAAAGAAAAGGAAATATATGCATATATCTCCTATAAACTAAACATGTTATTGCTTCTTTTAAAAAAGGAAGATTCTTACAGGGCAGTATGACCAGTAATAATTCTTAAGTCTAGCAACAGTAATTCTTAATTCTTGTACAATGACAAATCTCTCCAGGTTTTACTACATATTTCATCTGTCACTTCTATAAAGTGACAAGTCTGCAGGACAAGGATTAGCATGAATATTCTCTACTAATCATCAAAGAGTATCTTATGCTTTTTTAGATGTATAAGAAGGTGATTACTGTCAGTCAGGTGTCATCCCTACTTTGATGTAGTGGGAGGTTCACCGAGATATAATTGTACTTCTTTGTGACATTTACAGCCTGTTTGTATTCTGTTAGAATATTCTTTTCAATTGAATTGAAACTTTTGGGCTTGTAGAAATACAGAACAGATCCTCTGGGATATTAGATGAACTGGACAGGCTCAGGGAATTCAAAACACTAAGGCTGAAAAAAAAGAATAAGCTCTTTACGTAGTCATAGCCTGATTAAGTATTTTTAAACTTCACTGAATTGATCCTGAGGAAAGAGACATCTTTTAAGAGGAATGTTCAAGTCCTTACTGTATATTATCTGATGGATACTACTATTTATTTCTTAGAGAATGCCAAGGAACCAGATATCTGATTTAAATTTTCAATCTGTAGTTATGAAATATATTCTCTACAAATTAAGGGCTCTTGTAACTGACAGATCTTATGATATTAAACACTTCAGTAAGATTCCCTCTCTTTCGCTACTTCTCTCTCCAGTAGCTATCACCTTATATGTTTAAGAACATATATATACAGTATGGTAGAGGTATAGAAAATACAAGTTTGTAAACAGATTAATGAGATATTGGTGTTTGCATTGCCAGCATAGGATGAAATATTTATGTAAGTATCAAAAAATATTTGCTGAAATATCCAAATTTCAAATATTTCTCCACTAACGTTCCTGAATCTATCCAGTGTTGCTTACTGAATGTCACTACACACAGTTACATGTCTACAGGAAGCTATATGGAAAGAAATAGCCACCTATCTTCATAGATGCTTACTTGAGAGTGAGATAAATCGGACTCAAGACTCCCTTTGACGCAATGAGTAAAACCCCACCACCAGCAAAGAAAAGCTAGGGTGACTGCCGCAGTGGCTGATGTCTATGCGCACTGGAGATATTTATAACTTTAAATAACAGGAATCCCACCTACACTGGGACAAATTACAATTTAACAGCAGGTCCTACAATCTTAACATTTCTTAAGAAAAAAAATCTGCATGCTGGAGAGAGTGCAAAGATTTCTTGCTAAGATGCCTTTCCTGTGGCAATATAATTTGCCTACATAAAAACAAACTGATAGGTCTGAAAACAAGCATGAGAGCAAGCATCAGCCACACTTCCAAGCACGTAAAAGAGAATTTGTAATAACTTTCAAAATTGTCTTCAAAATTTCAATGACATGTCAAACAAATATAAATAAAACTAAGGCAGGCATTTTTTCTCTCCCATTATCTTTTTCATTTCCAATGAAATTCCCTCAGATATTCTTCCATTTCTTAACAGTGCAGCAACTTTTACATAATTCAGTTCTTGTTTATAGCTTCAGTAGTTGCAGTAATCTCAATTCCCCATTTCCACTTCATTTTTTTCTACATGTTTCAGACAGTGCAGAAATTCTGTCTGCATTTATTTAAATGGATTTATTCCCTAGAGTCAATAGGTACAGAGCTAATTATCAGAAGAATATAAATCTTTTTGTCTGTATGAAGGAAATGTTGCAACAATAAAAAAGGCGAATCAAAGGAAAAATATAACCACTGAATGACAAAACAACTGAAAATAGGAGAACTCTAAGAGATATGTGGAAGAACACACTTTCTTCACCTCTCCTACAGCAGAAATTCAGTCTGATCATGTCTGTATTGAAAGGGATATTTTAAGATGAAGTCCAAGAAATTTTTATATCAATGGCATCCTGTACATGTGACTGATGTGCTTTCTTTTGTCTTCCTACATGGTCTCCTATACCTTTCTTTCTCATATCACCACACCTTATCTGGGTATTATTTGTAAGACTATTCAGGTTCTTCAGCTACACACAGTAAAATTTTCTTTTAAAGCTGAAAAGATTGCCTCTTTAAAGTTGGTCTTTTCAAGATAGCTGGTCTTTTTAGAATGTTCTTACTGCATCATTATTGTCATGAGACTTTAAATCTTACATGAAGAAACACTTCATTTCTGTGTACAACAAATCTTACAACTTGGAAGGAGGAGACTTCAATTTGTATAGAGATTAAATTTCAGATATATTGACTTAGACTATACTATTGACTAAGGTAAAGTATAAGGTTAAAAATGTGCATCTAATCAGTCAGGGAGGATTTTCATTAGTTGTTAATTCCTTTCCATAGCCTACATTTTTGTTTGTCTGGTAGTTTGAGGGCTTTTTTTGTTGTCCCTACTCATTTAGAAAATAAGACCTCAATTCCTCTAATACAATCCTCATATTTTGACGACACCCAGTTATTCCTGGCCCACACTGGAGACCAGCATTACAGCTAAAGGTTGAATAATTCTCCTTATTTGCTAATTCTGTAAGATCCATACTTATAACAAAGGTGGGGTTTTTTTTCCACTTGTGTTAGCCTTTGGGTATTTTCCATGTCATCTAAAATTCCTAGAGCTACAAGGAAATTAATATCACAAATAGATTAGAAGCCTCAAATAATCTGAGATGTAGGAGAAAAAAAAAAAAATGCAATTTTTAAATTTTTAGTGTTCATTTCCTTCTTTTAGTGCTCCTGCTGAAGGCAAAATCAAATGTGCTTTGCAGACTACAGTTACACCCACATATTGCAGGGACTTAATACAAATGGTCTTTCTAATTCCTGATTTTAGTGTTATTACAGTATCATCTGTCTTTACTTCATTAATTCAAACAAAAAATCACATTAGTATGGCTTCTTCAGTCTTCAGAGTAATATTAAAATTCCGTATATGAGTTCCTTGGGGTTTTTTTAATTTTCCAGATATGGCCTGGCAAAACTTGCACGAACAAGTAGGAAAAGATTGAGGCAAGGTAGGAAGTGCTGAGGGTAGCTAAACCTTCTTGTAGGAAAGCAACATAAAGTTACCAGGTTATGGAAAGTCTTGTCTCCATGATAAGTAAGATAGTGGGAAGAAACTGAAGTCTTTCAAAGCTTCCATTACACTGACGCTATCAGTATCTACTGCAAATGATAACTGCTCCCTAACACCAAGCTTGATTTCAGTGCCTGCAATGATAAGACAATGCTACTTAGAACAGCCTTTCATCTTTCATTTAATTCACCATTACGTAATGCAGTGGAGTCAACCTACAAAAAATACACACACGCAGATGACTACAATCATAAATATAGGTACTAAAAAATACCTAGTCTGACTCTTGCATGAAATGAATTAGAACCAGATACTTCCACCTTTGTGAAATTACAGCAAATATAGAAACACGACTGCTTTGCTTTTTTCTTTTTCTTTTTTTTTTTTTTTCTGAAGCCACTGTGGATTCAAAGCTGAAGGCCAAAAACTGAAAAAAGATTCTGAAAGCATAACAAATAGACTCTTCATGTTAAGACCCTTTATAGATTCATCAAAGTAATTTTAAGCACACTACAGCTTGATACCGCAAGCCTAGCAAAGATCAAAGACTACCAGAAACTAGAACATCTCCTACACACTAAAAAAAGAGCTGTGAATTAAAAATAAAAGTTGCATTAAAGAACTATAAAACTGGAAACAAAGTAATGTTCCACGCTAAGCATTAGTGCTACATGAGTACTTGCTGCAGTTTTGCTAGTATAACATCTGTTCTGTTCAGTCTGTGTTTGACAAAAGGGAAATATTTTTCTCCAAGGAAGATCAAGGGGCCTTGGTTTGTGAAAAAAGAAGGGAAAGGAAAAATGAAAAAAGAAAGATCTTCCACCTTTTCTGAGCTTAGATAGAACTCCTAAAAATGTTCAGTGGTTTTTTTTCAAGTGGAACTGTTGATCAGGAAAATTGGAATTTCAGGTCTGATCAATGCTATACGCTGTCTAAAAGATATCAACAGGCACCAGGTTGTATGTTTCATTGTTTGTTTTTCTTTTAAGAAAAAATACATCAATTAAAACTAATTCTAATTTTAGAATTTAAATTCTAAGTTTACCTATTTAGAAGAAGAGATATGAAAAACTAATAAAAATGCTCAAAGCTCAAGGCAATACCTCTATCACTTTTGACAAAGTCCTTTTGTCTTCAGAAAAATATGTCTTTTTGACAGCTGCTGTGTAAAAAAGAAATTATTTTGATCTCTGTTGTTTCAGGAAAAATCGTTAAACAGCAGCTCTATGATCCTTAAAAGAACTCTGCCCTGCGAGTTAAATCACAACTTTCCCTCTTGAGTGTCTGCTGTGAAAAGAGTTAGAAGAGCAAAAGAAGTCTGACCTGCAAAGATCCCAGAGATTCTTCAGTCTCATATGTTAAAAAGCAGCAATGTAACTACCATCACCCTTGAGACTATGAGTTGACAACTCAATAAAGTAAATCACTTCCAGAGATCTCTGATTAGGGAAATGAGTTCAGTGAAACAACACTGAAAAACTGTGCAGTGTGGAGGAGACTGAAAGTGCATTTTTCATCTATGTCACATTGAACAACATGATGTCAGCCTGGGATAGAAAACGGGATAGCGGTATTAGCCCTTAGAAACAGAGCTTGTGATTCCAGGTATGTTGTTACAGGATATTATTGTGCTGCTCTGACAACTCGATATGCATTGTGCTGTTTAAACCTGTCAGCCTGATCAGTTTTCTGACCAGGCGCTGCCCTGCCTGACAGACACATGCCCTTAGTCACACTAATCCTTTATGACTCTGTCCTTGTCTCCTAAGGGAGAAAAAGGTCAAGTTTTAGAAGAATTTAAACAAAGAAATGCTTAATAACTTCTATGCAAACAATTTCTCTTATACATGTTTCTAGAAATGTGATGATTTTAAATTACAAATCCTATGATGAACCTCTTGTTTTCAAGAGCGAGATTCCAAAATAAAAGGGAGATTCTTTAACCCTTTTTAAAAATACTTCCTTTTCTTCCTTCAAAACACATCCGAATATATTATGCCAGCTCACCAATTCTTTCTAATGAATGCTTAATCTGGTTCCAGTACAATAATATAATGAATTATTACTTCAAAAATTTAGCTGTGCTTTCAGGAAGATCAGTGCATGCTCTGGTGTGTCAGTGTTTGGATGGGACTGTTCATCTCAGAAATGATGGTCGGTGATGTTATTGCACAATGCCTGCCCATGGCAGGGGGGTGGAACTAGATGATCTTAAGGTCCTTTCCAACCCAAACCATTCTATGATTCTATATGCTTCTGGTAATTTATGGTTAAGAAGACTGAACTAACTTCCTAATATACTCATCTGAGACAATGAATGCACTGAATGGTGTCTGCCCTTATCCACAGTTTTGTCCCTTCCATGTAAACATTTTTTTGAGAAATAATGCTTCCACTGAAAACTGACTTATTTCTGTTTGATCGTTGTCTCAATCTCAATTTACTTGAAGATATGCTTATGTCATAGAGTCAAAATCAGACCTACAACAACCCTGTTTGAACAATGCCTAAGGAGACAGAACGTGCTGTTTCAGATTCTGTATTCAGTTCAGAAGATAAAGAAATATCTTGCTCTGGGAACTAAAGCTGCCACAAAAGTTAATCTTCCTTTCTTTTTTGACAAGTTAAACTGTAGCTCACAATATCACCACTAATTTCCTTTATAGCAGCTGGGACTAAAGTAATAACCCCTTATTCTCAATCGTTACTCAGATCAGACATTTCACTGAGTCAAATACAACTTTTAATAACAATTTACAGGTCAACAATGGGACTAAAGAGATTAAAACTGTGTCCTTTTTGAGAGCCATTCATACCCATTAAATAAAGCCCATTACCCCTGCGGTGCTATGTGGAACCAAATTCTTCTGGAAGTGTATTTTGCTGGATTTAATAAGAGAAAACTATCTGAAATTTAAAAAAAAAATATACTAGGATACAAAGGCAAAAAAAAAAATTGTAAGCCACTGAACATATAGCTAGCTGTGGTTATATATATACTTCACCTCTATACAAATACTAGAAACTTTACACTTCTGCATTAGATTTAAAGGATTTCTCTAAAAGAAATTATTATAAGAGGGCAAGTGAAAAATCTATATGTTTTCTGCACTGATTGGAGCATGCTTTGCATGCTTCAGTACCTTACACTGTCAAGTAAAACATTCAAGCAAATCTTTGACAATTTAGTTTCTTCCTCTAGCTGCATGCAGGTCAGATAATCTGCTTTGAGTCTACCTGAACCTAATGAAATCTGTAACTTCTGCATTAATGTGAGGAGTTGATTGTTTTTCATGCAGCCAGTAGAAAGAATCAATGTAGAAATACACAGTCTATTTTAAGCTGTGAAGTAGAGAGCAAGTTGTTTTCTCAGACATTATTCTTGAGTGACTTCCCATAGAAGTAAGGTCAATGATATTGATTTGTAAAAATTTCGTTTTCAATTACTCAACCTCAGAAATACAAATGTCCAGAAGACACCAGCTGGCATCTGCAGCATCTCTGCTGCAGGTTTTCCGTTAACAGCTGGGGTCAGTAGGCTGCCCCTCTAAAAATAACTAGGGAATTACAAAAACCCACCATAAGCCATCTATACCTGAGCTGTGGCACCTACTCAGCTATACATTTCTACAGTAGTAGCCTCTCTACCTTAGACTAGCTAAAAACAACAACAATATCAGGGAACTGTGACAGCTTCCAGCTTTTGCTGAGAAGATGCAGCAACCATGTACCAGTGCCTGTGCTGTCAGCCCTGAGCAGGTGGAGGATGCTGACTGCTGGCTACAGCTGCCCGTCACCCTGGTCAGATTAGTCTGTCGCTGCAGCAGTATCAACAGGGCCCTGCTTTGCTTGCCATGAGCTAGCCAGGACTTGTCCTCCTGAATATCATTGTCTTTTCTCATTTGTAACTGGATGGAATTAATTAAATGCCTGAGTAAGGGCCATTGGAACTTCCTAATGAGATCGTGTGTGTATTGGCCTTGTCACAGCAGAAACAGTTACTAGTGGCAGATTTCATCTTCTTTATACATCTACATATTTATTTTTAGAGGCTTGTTTCAGAACCTTGAAAGAGCCCTCCCCACTGTGTTAAATCCTAAATTATCTTTTTAATGACAGTGTCTATGTGCAAGGTAATTAACACAGATCCCACAAAAATTATCTTCAACAAATGTTTTTAATCCTGTTATTGCTTCTCATTTCCCATTGATACCTAAGATTTGCTTCTTTTTTATGTCATAAACAGCAGCAGGAAACAATAAATGTATCATTCCTTCCATCCAAGAATTCTTGCTTGCCTCTTTAGAAGCATGTTTAAAACTAACACCGTTTCTTCTGACTCATGAAAGAAACCAGTATTGAGTGCCGAGGAGGACCCCCACCATCATCACTGAAACAGAAATAGTAAATATGCTGCACTTTAGCTTCAGAATATCTCCTACAGTGGATTGTATTCTATTAAAACTGCCATAGAGAAGATTAGAAATATCTCAATACGTCACTGCAGTAGCAAAGTCTTAACTAGTTATATCCAAATCTCTTCTGGTAATATTCTGCTCACCCCCTGAGCTTCTTCACTGCTATTAAACACTTTCTAGTTTCAATTTGGGTGGATGGTGAGCTGGATAGTGCAGCCCTTACAAATAGCGGCAATGTTAACGTCTTTCATTTGGATGAATGTTGAGGGGGCTGAAGAATACCTAATGTTTTGCAGCTAGCTCAATGGCCCATCATTTTGATTGAATTATTATACCACATACAGAAAAGTTTAGGGTTTATAAGAGGAATATATAGTACAATTACAGGAAGAAAACAAACAAACAACAAACCCCACCAAAAATAAACAAACAAAAAACCCCAAAACCCCTGCTCTCCTCCCC
>JAOSLQ010052065.1:0-19053 GCA_025629905.1 Lorius lory
AGTGGACCCATGGACTGTTGCTTTCCATGTTCCTCACTAGTTTCAACTTTAGCTGGGCTTCAGGCTTTGCAGATTCCACCCCTCCACACCCAGGCAATGGCTTTATTCCTCCAGAGCAGCCCAGCCCCACTTCTGTATTGCAGGTCTTAGGTTCTTGCCTCTGTAGGAATTCTCCAAATTCTGTTTGTCTGCCTGTATGTCAGTCTCTGCATACCCCTCAGATCTCCTTTTGTGGTAACTTTGTGGTAACTTAGTTACTCAACTATAACTGCAACCCTGACATCCAACAGCATGTTGCTCTCAGGCACCCTATTGTCCAAGGCCAATATTGTCTCTGCTTTCAGGAGCTCTATCCTTGAAGACCCCTGTAAGTCAGTGTAGTTGCTCCAGCTGGTGCCTTGGAATGTGTCCTATTGTACAGAGTCCATTGCTGCACAACTCTAGGAAGTCTCATGCTGTCTTGAGCAGAGTTTTTAGCCCTCTCTGCATAAATTTAGAATTAGAGTATCTCAAGTTAGAGTGGACTCATAAGGTTCATCATGTCCAACACACGGCTCCTCACAGGACTAGCTAAAACTAAACTATATGACTAAACATGTCTACCAGATGCACCTTGAATCATGGTGCTGTAACCACTTTCATGGGGATCCTGTGCCAGTGACCAACAACCCTCCCAGTGAGTAACCTTTTCCTAATGTCCAAGCTTAACTGCCCCAATGCAGCTTTGTGCCCTGCCACTGGTCACCAGAGAGAGGAGATCAACACCTCCCCTTCAAGTGCTCCCCTTAAGGAAGCTGTAGACTTTGGTGAGGTTCCCCCTTCAACCTTTTCTTCTCCAAGCTGAACAAACCAAGTGACCTCAGCCGATCCTCCCAAGTCTTGTCCTCAAAGCCTTTCACCATCTTGGTCGCCCCCCCGGACACACTCTTAATAGTTTGATGTCCTTCATATACTGAGGCATCCAAAACTGCAGCCAGTACTTGAGGTCAGGCTGCACCAGTGCAGCATAGGATAATCAAGTCTCTTCAACAGCAAGCTATGCTGCGCTTGAGGCACCTCAGAACACAGCTGGCCCTTCTGGCTGCCAGGGCACACTGCTGACTCACAGTCAACTTGCCATCAACCCAAACCTCAGGTCTTTCAGAGTCATGTTGTCATTCTTGCTCTGGCCACTTTTAAGCAACACAAAAAGAACAACATAACTGCTGCAAAGAAATGCAACCCAAATGTCATGGTGGAGGCTATATAGCACTTACATCAAGCACATGGCATTCTTAGACTCCTGACATGTCATATGACCTCAGACTAGTGAGTTCATAATCTGAGCTACATGTATTGCCTTCTTTGACCTGTAAAACTAGAAGATCTTTGTAATCATTCTATAAGCATGTTAACTTCCTCAAACATTTAATCTATTGCCCCAAAGCTGTACAAAACCAAAATACAGATGTGAATAGGTACATCTGTGGCAGACCATTCAGTCAAGTACAGTCACCTTTGGTTAATTCCTCATTCCCCTCTCTGCACCCCATGCAAGAAGAAAATACAAGATACTTTTTAGTACACCGGTTATACAATGATAGCACTGTCTAGGCAAGCTAACCCTGGAAGTGGGGACATGAAGCACCTACATCTCAGATTCAGAAGAGGCAGCTGAAAAGCTAGACCAGCTTTAGAAATGAGCCAGAAGGGCTGTGCTGTGTTCTAAGTGGACTTAGTGGCTCAGACCAACACCAACTCAGAGGTCTTTTGGTTCTACTTTATTGACCAGGGTAGCTAGCTTGCTGTTGAAAAATCCTTAATGAAAACTTGCTAAACACTGAGCCACAGTTTTGTGCAGTAATAGTTTTTTTCTGCCTTGCCACTCTGAACTAAACATTTTCCATGGTGTTTTCCAAAGCCATTTTAAAGATTTCTCCATTCATTCTCAGCCTATATTTTTTTTGCCTATAACCTCTGCAAAACAGGTAGAAACTAAAAAATGGCCACTAAGAATTTAAGCTGAACACCTGGCACAACATAAAATACTGAAGGCACATTGGAGGTCAGAAATGAAGCAGGGCTAGTGACCATAAATGAAATATACTTGGGTTATTTATGCATCACTTGCTTTATGCCTGACAAGGATTAGACCTGTCCAAGTACATTTACAAAGAGGTAGATCAGGATTAATTTCTGGCTAAATGAATCCTTTCTTGGTGACAAGCAGTACACGGTGATTCCTCTGCTGTGGCAAAACTTTCTGAAGGCTATTTCCTCCATAAATTTCAAAGAAGTTTTTAGAGAAGGATGGTTTCTCAGTTCATTTTGTAACAGTCCTTGTAAGAAGGTGAAATGTTTGAAGAACTTTAAATATTTCTTTGGTAAGGTGACAGTGGCTCCCACTTAACATTAATGCAGTTATTTCACTTGATTTTATAATGGCAAAAAGACTTAAGGAATACTTTTGTTAGGAAAACACCAGTGTTCTTAATAAATACAGATTATAAATCACTTTCCAAACAGCTTTTAGGCTAAGCTTTAAGATTAAATTAAGGCTTATCTCACTGAATGCAGAGATCAGACGTGTTTTGTGCAGAGGGAAGCTGGCAGAAGTTCATTTTTGGAAGGTACTACATTCAAATCCAGTATTCTAAACTTACTTCTGAACCAGTCTTTTTGATCTTATTGTCACTGCCATATATGCGTGCATGTGAAAATCTGCCATATATACCTACGTCTAGGCCTAGAAAATGCTATGCAGATGACAAAGACTTCAAAGCATTCCATTCATATGTATCTAAATTTCCTCATAAAGTAAAAGAAATTGACCTATTGATTCCTGAATAGCAACGAAGTACAAGTAGAACATTTAGCTGTGACTATAATGGGAAAATTAAGTGGCAAAAGAGGCTGAGCACAAACTGCTTTCTTAAATAGAAAGGATGAAATTCTGGCTGCAGTGAAATCAATAGCATAGCATCTGCTGACTTCAGCAGCATCACAGAAAGAAGAGATGGACACCAGGCTTCCTGATCCTCTTCATACTAAATTTCGCATAATGCAAAGATACACAACACAAACCTCCAAGAAATTAGAGTAGTAGGAGGGGCAAGGACCCTAGCTTACCACTGGCAGCAGGATCAAGGCAATCCCATTGCCCCATTTCTGAACACACAGCTAGGTTTTCACCTTACTAACTGAACTGCTTTTTTTCAGCAAAGAGATTATCTGCTGCTCACCAGTTTTGAGAAAACATTTCTGGGAAGCCACATAAAAAGATATAGAAAATCACCCTTAGACACCCAGCTTCAAAAATGTAGTTATCTGTTTTCTTCACATTTTAGAGACTGGTGAGCTGAAGGATGTTGCCCCTTGAGGACTTTTTTTTCTGAGTTGGAAATGGAATCATGGGGTCCAAGATCTCGGTCTAATCTCTATTTAGCGTGTTCCTGCCACCTACCAAAAGGGAAAAGCTACGCATTACCTTTTTCGTACAATTAGCAGCTGGACAAAAGCAAAAGCAGCTAAACCCAGACATTTCAAATACAGAGACGCAGCAAAAAGAGCACAGAAGTGCTGATCTACATAACATGGGTTTGCTGTAATATGAGTGTTTAGTGCCACTCAGAGAATTTCAAGCACTTCTGAAGTATGAAGCACTACTGTGTATCAGCTCAGATGTGTTAAATAAATTGACAGCTTAAATACAACAGAAAATGACCACATATTCCTATAGCTTCTACCTTTGCAACACTAATGTAGAAAGAATGAGCTTTATGCTATGCAACTGACAAAAGAGGGAGCCAACTGTTCCACTTCAAAGTGTAACTGAAAGGACAAAACCATATATCTGATCTAAATTTGTTCCTTTTAGGCCTTGTCTTAGTATATTTCTTCAACCCAGCCCATCAAGCCCCCTGTCCCCACCTCATCCCCAGAAGCATTTTTACTTGTGTAACTTCTTCCTTTCAGGGCAGCTGATACTCTTCCATTCCCCATGTGGCTGTTTAGAATATACAGGGCATAAATTAAAATAGATACTCACATCAATAGTTTGGATTTTCTGGCCCTAAGTGCATGCCCTGCCTAGAGGTGCTAAGATTGGTACAAGATTTGAGAGGATCTTATTTGCAGTTTCCTAATTTTAGATCTTCTCTGTAGACTATACAGGCAGCCAAGAGAGGGTAGACTGTCTTTCGTCATGCTCTACGTAGGCTGGATTTCCAAGTGACCCAAACCCATGGCCCTTCCACATGGGCAAAACAGCCCCAGAAAGATATTAAAAGCAAATTCTCTTTTTTTAATGCCAGCTAGATAGGAGAATGAAGATGTTCTACATCCCAGTGTCTACAGGGAGAATCAATGAATGAAGAGAAACTAGAAAGAACAGCCTCTTGTTCATTTAGTAAGCATTACAGATTGCTTCCAGGCAAATTACATTAACTTTTTCCTCCCTTAATGACTGACTTACATATACAAGAAGAAAACAGAGGAAGTCTACCATCTGAGATTTCCATGTTACCGACACCTATAAATCGCAACTCATACATAATGCCAATACCATATTTATTATAATATTCAATTTCACAGTATGGATTTGGGGATAAAAAGAAGATCCAGAATCTTCACCAATTCTCACAATGCCTTTCTACTCTTTACAATAGGAATTACAGCACACGTATATAAATTCCATCTATCTCTGGTGTGAACACTTTCAACATTCAACCATTTGCAGAAAAAACACAATAGCTCCATAAATGGAACACAATCTTCCATGTCATAATACTGGATGCTATTGGCATTTTTGCTAAGCTGGACTTAATTTTTTTAAATACTGGGCATTTGGAAGTTTGGTTGAAATAAAAAAACCTGAAGGTAAGCAGCTCCTTGGTAAATCAAGCATGATGTGCTAGTGGATGTATAAAAAGAGAACAGTGCGACTCTCAAGGCCTAGATTCTATCCTCAACATGGTGCTGGTCTGCTGGAGGGCAGATCACTCTGCAAGGAGTGATTGCATTGCTTGTGACTTGGTGTCTCCATTAATAAAATTGGCCTAAGGGTATTCAGCTTATCTGAAAAGTGATTTTTGATCTCCGAACCTTTACAAAAATCAGTCCTGCTCATTTCCTGATTTTGTATTTGTACAGTAAGAACCTAACTAGGACTCAAGAGTTCTACACCAATGAAAATCAAAGCAAGTATGATGATAGTAATCACCAGGAAGAGATTTAATGAAGACAGTCATTGCTACTTGATCGTCAAAAAGCAAACCCCAAGCATCTGAAATCCAGCAGTCCCTGTGTAGATTTACCTTATGTTACAGCACTAAAAGTGAAACATGCTTTTTACAGAATCAATCCATCCTACAGAATCAATTAATTCCCTTCTTATAAGTAGCAAACTTATGATCTTTTTTGTGATTGTCTACGTGATCTTCATCCACACAGCCATCATGACCAAACCTGCTTAGTTGCTCCACACAACGAAAAGTGAAGTTGTCAATATCCTATTTTTCTGTAGGGACTGGGCTGACCAGTTCCTACAGACCCTCACCAAATCTTTACACAGCATTTACATAGCATTTCTTTTCTTGAATCTTAACCACATTACATAGACATACACTATCCTTCACTACTGTACCCTCAGACAGATGGCTGTTTCTAGAAAAATGCTCTGGAGACAGCTAGCCAAGACATATATTGATAATGGACAATTTGTATGTGCAAATATTAAAGGAATATTAAAGGAAAAAAACACAACTAAGTAATATGTGGATATTTTTAAGTGTCTAAATACTAGCAGAGGACTAAAAAGCTGACTTGTCAGCTTGTTACTGGTCTTCATTTTGCATTACTGGATGAAAAGCCCTTAGAACATACTATACAGAGATGTTACACTGCACTCCATGTAACAGCAGTTATCTCAAGAATCCTTGCAGACC
Organism: Lorius lory; assembly: GCA_025629905.1. Lineage (NCBI taxonomy): Eukaryota > Metazoa > Chordata > Aves > Psittaciformes > Psittaculidae > Lorius > Lorius lory. The sequence goes on from JAOSLQ010052065.1 coordinate 5,925, forward strand.
CAAGGATTACATATTTGGAGTAGAAGGCACAACAAATTCATGCATGCTGTATCACAACCAATGTACACGAATGAATTCTTACTTATTAAGAATCTACAAACCAAAAAAAAGTCCTTTATCTATCAAGTTTCAGTATTTTGCATTCTGTTACAGTGTTATTTATTCAACTTATATTATTTCATTATTCAACTCATTTCTAAGACAAACAGTAGCAGTCTTCTCAGGCTCTTCATACTTGCTGCATCTCTTTGAAGCGAAGAACAGGGCAAGCTTTCTCCTTCAAAGTATCACTGAAAAGAAGCAGGATTCTCCCTGTCTATCAAGTGAGAATCTTTTACCCATCCCATTCCTAGCAGAGATAAAGCTCAAGCATTAGATGGCACAGCACGAAGACCAACGTATCGTCTCACTATCACACATTCTTGGTCATATCTGAGCAGTTATAACTATAATGCCAATAACCTCTGCATTCACCACTCCAAAAGACTCAAAGACACTACAGCGGTTTTGAGTACAAACAAGTGATCACTACAAACTCTTAAAGACTAGCAGCTTAAGAAACAAACCAGAAAGCCGGTTATTAGGTTAATCCATACTAAAATGTATCACAGATTGTTTCCTGATTTTACTTCTTTTCTGGCTTCATTTGCTGACACTCACTGAAAATTTAGAGGACTTTTACAAGGAATTGGATAGTTTACATCAAGGTCATGTGACTGCCTCTCTGCTAAAGCCCATATATCAAAGCATGCAGCTGCTAGCCTGAGAGCAGAGCACAGCATCTATTTTCATATAGGAATTCATGTGTTGCTTGGCAGAATTCTGTTCTATATTCAGTGGGTGACATAAACCACAGCAATGAATCCTGGAAGCTAAATATCTCTCTTCTGCACTGCACTCCAAGGTGAATGCCAGCAAAACGAAACCTGTCCCGTGCCAGGGAAGCGTATGCTGAACAAGCATTCTCTCTCTCTTTCTTGGTCCTTTACTCCAATAAGGATAGGCTGTACTCAGCTTCTTTAACAATTAAAATTAGATACACATAGATTATGCTCATGCAAACTTATGGAGAGGTTAAGCCAATCAAAGTGAGAAACAATCCTCTAACAATATGTTTCAAAATGCTATACTAAAAACCACTGCTCTGTGCTAACATGCTGTGTGCTACTGATTAAGAACCCTGTCTGAAACACAAATTTTTTAAAAGATTAAAACCAATTTCTTTCTCACTTCTAAACTGGCACGAGCCAAAGAGGGACAAAAAAAAACCAACCCCAAAGAAAAATCATGCTGCAGGAAGAGTAAGAGAGAGCTCTCTGGCAGGAGCAGTGTACACTCAACCTCAGAGCAGATTTCAACCCCCAAGAAAAGAGAGGTTTTGGGTTTTCCTCATTATTTACTATAAAAATTACACCCATCTCATAAACATTTAGCTTTATAATTGAGATACTGCCAGGGATTTTAAGCTTAACATTCAATCTAGTAATCAAATTGACAGATTAAAGGAGAAGACAGAAATTAATTAAAGTGAATTACAATAAAGACAAATGGGAAACTATTCACAGTGATTATTCCTTTCTAATGCAGAAAACCAGAATGGGTTAACTGGCTTGGCAGGTGTTCTTACATGGACAGATCTCATTGGTCAGACTGTAAACTGATACCTGCATTAAGAAGTTATTTTTTTTTATTTCTTTTTCATCAAGCAAGTCTTTCTTTGTTTAAATTAAGCTAACTCTATGCTTCTGATGAGTAATGCCAATGAATGTGAAGTTACAATAACACAACAAATTTAGAAAGGAGAGATGAAATACACACAGCTGAGAGGTCTACCCAGAAAGTGAAAGACTGACTAAAAGAGAAAGGAAGACCTCATTTACCCATTAGTCAAGAGAAACAGAATTCGGAATCCAGTTTGACCAGGCTCCTGTAGAGTGTTTACATTTAAGATGTATTTTGTCCTATGAAGGTGAAAAAACAAAAATGGAAATAACAGCAATTTCTATCAAAGAAGTAGCAGACAATGAGAGCTGGAAAACTGCCGAGCCATGATGACCTCAGTGACCTGAAGGTGAAGCAATTCTGTCATTCTGCAAAATGGGGTGAGGAACCAAGGATCATTAATAACTGAGCTTGAGTCCTGGACACATTTTGAGACATTTGGGTTTTTTTTCTTAGAATGATAGTGGTATTTTTTCATAGATGACAGGCAAAAAAAAGCCAACAACGAAACAAACCCTAAGCTAAGAATCCAAGATGTAAAAAACCCTGAAGTACGAGAAGGATTGGGAGTGTGCGGTCATTTGCCCATACTGTATCTTCCTTGTATAATTTATGCTTCACAGCACGCAGTTACCTTTTAGCCAGAGTTCAAGTGCTCACCCAACATGTTCCCTGCCAGCAGCCAACCTCTTCGCTAATCCCACAGCTTGCTCTCATCACCAGGGAGATGAAAGAGGGAGAAAGACACAATGGCAGAGGACTCTGTACCAGACTGTCTCCTATATCGTAAGCCCCCAGAGATCTGACCCTTATCTCAGCATGGTAGGCACTGTTAATTCAAAAAAGGGAGGGGGATGAGAGAAAAAAGCAGCTTTCAATCAGAAACAGCCTGCACAAGCCATTCCTTTCAACTCTGTCACAGGATTGTCTTTCACTTCCCAAAGCCCAGTTCTGATGGTCTTGAAGCCGTGTTGATGTTTTAATGGATTTGTGGCTGCACTGTCACATATGAAAAGTCACCAGCTGACTCTGACATTTCAGCTTCTCATCTGTCTCTGCTATTGGAACAAGGCCACCCGGCTGCCCATGTAACACTCTCAGTGGAAAATACTCAGCTGAAGCACTCCTTCACCTGAAGTTTCCTGTCTTTCCAGGGTTATAATGCTGCCCAACAACCACAAACACCACTGTATATTTTGCCAGGGCTTGGACTGTTCACTTCCAAGCAGTGTAAGTGTATACACCAATGACTGCAGTTAAACATTTTTAACAGTTGTATAGGCCACTTTGTAAAAATTTATTTCTTTTTGCACTACCAAACAACTGCCTTTCAGCACAGATGCTTTAGAAGTGCTTAAGTATAGGGTTTAAATTACACACAGATTATTCACAATGAGCAGCAATGACACTAAGAAAGCACACGAGTCCTTTTTTCTTCCATAAAGTAAGTAAAAAGGACATGCTTCAATAAAGAGAGCTTTCCCAGTTAAATTACTATGCATTATTAATGCTCGTCTCAGCTTTTTATGTACACATCCAACCATTAGATTACACACATGGGTTATCAGCAAGAAATGAAGAATCATTCCTACAGGTAATTGGAATTACAGGAGAGCCTAGCCAAGAAGACACATAAAGCCAGCTCGCCCCTCCTTCAATGTTCTCATGTTCATGTTCGGAGTTTGCCTGCAATACAGAATACAGTTTGTGCACAAGCCAGGATTTATATAATTCTACACTTATAATCACACTAGGCATACAAACACATACTGTCTGCACACAAAGCCCTTGCTTTCATGCAAACAACCTTCCTTTCTTAAAAAAAAACAAAACGTGAGTTTTACATTTTATTTTCTACCTAGTCTTTTTTTCATTCCTTTTGAATAGGAAAGTGGTATTAACAATTTGATAAACACTAAATTTATGTGCCACTTTAAAAGAGAAGTAAATTTAAGGTATACTGTCTACCTGTGCATCTGACTTGGACTAAGGCAGAAATGCTGTTTTCCTCTATATATACATCAACAGCATTGGCACAGCAAGTACAAATAAGTGTTCAGCAATTATACCAAAATACCATATAATTTGTACCAAACCCTACCAGTGAACTCTGGCTGATAGGACTGTAAAAGGAAACTGCAGAGAGTTAAAAATTGAAGAAGAAAGGAGAGAAAGAAAAGCTAAAGGAAAGACCGAGACTAGACAAAGCTCTTCTCTCAGGCTGTAAGGTCTTGACATAAGAAAAGAACAACCAAGTCTGGCCGCTTCATGGCAGTAAGCATACCAAGTTGTGAACAAAATGGTTAACTACAGATGACAGCACAAGGATGCAGGTATAGGGAAACAGATCATTCTAAAACTTACATCTTTTAGACATACCAGAGCTGAATGCCTGAAACAGGAGAACCAGCTGAGAAAATGGTGAAGGAGTCTGGGGGCTTGGAGGAAAGCTGAGAGACACAAGAGTTGTGAAGTTAACCTCAGTCACAACCCAGCAATCACACCTCCTTTCCCAGCTTTTCAAAAAAGAAATAAAAGACAACTGGAGGATAAAATGAAAATAATGCATTTAAACCATCAAGCCAATAGTGTTTAAATCATCAAGCCATCAAACCAACAGTGAGGATGCTGGATGCAACTATAGTGCATAGTGGGGTTTGTTTTCTTGTTAAACTTTATGAGGGGAAAAAAGAATGATGTGTGTTTGATGCTTCCAGTTAGAAGATGTAACCTTGAGGCATGCCAGCCTATCTGAATTATTTCCTGGAGAAGCAACCTCCAAGAAATAATGGGAAAGGAAAGATGTTGACCCCTTCTTTTCTCCTTCCATGTTCTCAGCCTCTTTCCAACCCCCTTCTCTTCTTACTCACATTTTCCCTCCTCTTTTGTTTTAAATCATCCATCCCCTGCAGTCCTCCTACTATCTCATTATCCTTTTTCTCTTACTGCTCTGTGGCAGTCAACTTCTTCCATTTCCCTTCTTCAATACTACACTACAAGCATGTTGCCTCACTTCTCTGTCCCCTCAACACACCTTATGTGACTGGTTTGCACAAAAGAGCATGAAACTGCCTTTTACTAGTAACTAGCTAATACATGGAAACATGAGCTGTCAACAGTTCTCAGAAAGGGCAGAAGAGATACCACATGCCAGGTCAAGGAGAGGGGAAGGAATTGCCATTAGGGAGTTAACAACTCTGCACTGGACAGAAAGGCAGGCTGTGGCAACATCATCCCTCCCATGTCCCTCATCATAGACCTGGATTACCTTACTGAATACATCCGTGCTCTTGCCATAGTTACGGTGAGTGCTCTTTAGCTGCATGTAGGCAAACGTGTCACAACAGCTGCACTGATAGAATAACCAGAACATATTGTCAGTGTTTAGCAAGGCTGGAATTAAACTAACTTGGACTACTAGAGCTGAAGCAAGTTCTGCACACATACTAAATCATGAAAACTATTTAATTCTGAAGTGTGACATACCATAGAGGGATATTTTCTCTTATGTTTTATGTTCTCTATAGGGCAGAGCAGTAATGGCAGTTTTAAAAAGCAGAGCAGACTAATCAGATCTGAGTTATACTGTTACCCCTGCCAACCATTTCACCCTCACCCCTCCATTGTCTTTTCTCTAATCAGAATCCTGTGCTTATTCTGGAAGGAACTAGATAATTTTTCATCTTATGTTTGATGGAAATGTTTTGAGATACTAAAATTGAAACATCCTGCAATGGCAAAGTTAAGAAATAGCTACTGTAAGGCAGAGCAGTGTGGTATTTCCTGTAATTACTAGAGGAAGAATTTAAAATGCTTAATTCCACACTACAAATTCATAAATAATACCATTTCAAAAGTATCTTAAAGTGGGTGACTAAAATATAAGCCTTTTTTTAGACACACAAGACGGATTTGTTTCTACCCCATCATTTTCATTTCATCATAAAAAGCTAACTATTAATATAGAAAACAAGCTTCACTTACATAATACTAATTGTTTTTACGGTATCCACCTTTGCAATAAGCATTTGACAAAGCTACTGAAAAGGAGTAACATTCCCAATCAGAGTACCTTTTTTAATTACTTCAAGTTGGCTGGAAATCAACTAGAGTTGAATGTAGAATTCCTACAGAAATTCTTTGTGTTATGAGAAGCTTATTGTGTAACTATAATCACACAAATTTGAGGAATGGAAAGTCCTATCTAATTTCCTTGGCTATATTTAATGTAAGGTTCTCTTGCCAAACATCTACTGACAACCTCTATATTTTCAATATGTAAATACACAGTAGAAGCCACTTCTGTAGAGGCAAAGTTTTTAGGTTGCTTTGTTATATTAAGCTTTCATTGGAAATGATACATTAACTAGCAAAAACCCACCATGCCCATAAAGACATAGTCTGAAACCTTAGCTCTCTGAACAATCTTTTATACACAGATGATGTAAAATGAGAACTTCTCACAGCAGTAGACAAAAGGGAGCAAAACACCTAGAAAGCTGCTGTATACTATAATGACTCGCTTAAAAAGTATATGCCACAAATACTAAAACCACAAATTTTTATTTTAATTTTTTTTTTGGTGATGATGTATTTACATTTGATATGCTTCTCTCTCCTCGGTCTTTTCTATCACCATTCTATGGCACTAAAACCTGGACAAAATGAAGCTGAAAAAAGCCCAAGATGACATTCTAGTGAGGGCTATTAAAAAGGAATAAGAAGTTCATATGGAACCTATTATAGCTAATTATTTCCTCAGGTTTGTAATTCTAACCTGCAAAGAACACATTTACAGTTCAGAAACATGATTAAAAATCACAGAATCTTTATGGTTGGAAGGGACATCTGGAGATAATCCAGTCCAATCCCCCTGCCAAGGCAGGGCCACCTAGAGCAGGTTAAACAGGAAGGTCTCCAGGTGGGTTTTGAATGTCTCCAGAGAGGGAGACTCCCCAGCACCCCTGGGCAGCCTGTTCCAGTGTTCTGCCATCCTCAGCATAAAGTTCTTCCTCATGTTGACGTGAAACTTCTGGGATTTGACACCATCCTCCTGGCACTCGCCTTTGAGATACTTGATATGCATTGGGACCCCCCTCTCAGTCTTCACTTCTCTAGACTAAACAGGCCCACTTCCTGCAATCTGTCCTCATAAACAGAGGTGCTCCAGACCTTTGATCATCCTTGTAGCCCTCCACTGGACCTTCTCCGGTAGATCCTTGTCTTTCATGTACTGAGGAGCCCAGCACCGGACACAATATACCAGATGTGGCCTCACCAGGGTTGAGTAGACGGGGTGGATCACCTCCCTTGACCTGCTGGCCACACTCTTCCCAATGCACCCCATGATACTATTGGCCCTCCTGGCTGCAAGGGCACACTATCAGCTCATAGTCAACTTGACATCCACCAACACTTCCAAGTTCTTCTCAGATGAACTACTCTGTATAGTATGTCTGCCCCCAACCTGTACTAGTACTTGGGGTTCTTCCTTCCCATGTGGAGTACCCTACACTTGCCCTTGTTGAGCCCCATTAGGTTTCTTTCCACCCAATTCTTCAGCTTATCAAGGTCCAACTGAATGTCAGCACAGCCTTCAGGCATATCAGCCACTCCCCCCAGCTTCATATGATCAGCTAACTTGCTGAGGGTACATTCTATCCCTTTGTTCAGGTCTTTGACAAACAAGTCAAATAAGAAAGAACCCAGTACTGACCCCTGGGGAACATCACTGACTACAGACCTCCAGTGGGATTCTACTCTGCTGATCACAACCCTCTGAACTCTGCCATTCAGCCAGTTCTCAATCCACCTTACTGGCCATTTATCTGACCCACATTTCCTAAGCTTGCCTATGAGGATGTTGTGGGAGACAGTGTCAAAAGATTTGCTGAAGTCTTGCCAACCCATCTTGCCATGTCACCATAAAAGGCTATTAGGCTGGTAAAGCAAGATTTACCCTTGGTGAATTCATGCTGACTACTCCCAGTGACCTTCTTCTACATGCTTGCGGATGATCTCCAGAATGACTTGTTCCACCATCTCTCTAGGGATGGAGGTGGGGCTGACTGGACGGTAGTTTCCCAGATCCTCTTTCTTACCCTTTTTGCAGATGGGAGTGACACTGGCCTTCCTCCAATCATTGGGCACATCACCTGCTCTCCATGCTTTTTTAGAGATGATGGAGAGCAGCAGAACAACATCTGCCAGCTCCCTCAGTGGCCTTGGGTGCATCCCATTTGGGCCCATAGATTTATGGGTGTTAAGTTTATCCCTAACTGAACTCTCTACAACCAGACAGGAGTCCTCCTTTCTCCAGCCTTCACCTCTAACCTCTGAGGTCTGGGACTCCTGAGGGCCTGTCCTAGTGGTAAAGACTGACGTAAAGGAGGCATCCAGTAATTCCGCCTTCCATCCAATGCATAAGCTACAACCAGCTGAATGGAATCCACTTGCAAGTCAAGCAGTAGAAACTACAGACAACCATACTATATCTATTGCTTTCATATTTGAGAATCAGAAAGAATAGAGGGAAACATAAATAGGAACAAAACAACAATTAACTATTTCAATGCCTACCTTCTGAAGAGCTTCAGCCTATCGTCTCAAAAATATACCAAAAAATAGTATTTATAGGGAAGACAAACATATTTGTGCTGAATATAAAGCACTAGTGTATTCGGTTATGTATCTGGGAGGAAGATCAGTCAGAATAAACTATATCTTGGTCCATTACACTCAGTGAGTTGTAGACCTCTACAAGATTTCTTTTTATTCTAAGAAAGTACGTTTGCTATAATTAATTATATTTTTAAATGTATTTGGCTCCTGTTCTAAGATCTAACAAATTAGATTTCAAAATAAAATTAGTCACAAAAACCCCTCAGTATGTCTATAGATAGGTGGATTTCCAGAATACTGGGGCCATACCAGCTGTTACCTCTGGACAACGTTACTGCAATGCCAACTGTGAAGTGAATGTCTCCTTCCTGTATTTAAAAAAACAAAACAAAACAAACAAAATATACCCCAGTAGTTTATTTTAGTTTGGTTTATTTGCCTTTCTTGCAATGTAGACTGCTTTCACAATTGTTAGACCTCAGAATCCTCTGTGCAAAAAGGATTTCTAGGGTACCAGCCTATCTCCATATGTTGAACCACAGCTGGGCAGACTGCACTGTACCTAAAAAATGCTTGACACTTCCTACGTGACAGTGACAAGGGATATTTACATGAAGAAGTAAAGACACTCATAGAACAAGTAGCTGAGCCCTTCCATTCTGGTTGTAGAATATATGATGATGATAACATTAAACAAATACCACTAATTTCAAAGCTTCCATAAAACATTAAGATTTTATTTACCTTCAATTAAAAAAAAAACAAACCAAGAAAAAAAAAGTCTGTTGCAGTAATTGTGGGTTTTCTCTAACCTGCAGCTGAAACAAATGGTAAGACTTACAAAAGACAGATTTCACACTGTCAACTCATCAGCCAGCCAATTCTACTGGGAAGACACAAAAGTTTTTAAAGTTTTTTTTTGTTGTTTTTTTTGAGTACATTAATAGCAAGAGGAGGTGTAAGGAAAGCACTGAAGCAACAGTCTTTGAAGATACCCATCTGACAAATAGGGATGAAGAAAAAGCAAAGGCATTCAATGTCTTTTTTTTTGCCTCAGTCGTAAATAATACTGATAGACTTTGGGCTGACCAGTCCTCTGAGGTGAATAACCGCAACTGCAGGAACAGTGACTTTTAATTAGTGGACACTGAAATTGTAAGGGACCAGCCATTTTAGCTGAATGTACATAAATCTATGATGCCTGATGGGATTCAGCCCAGAGTACTGAAGGAGCTAGTAGATGTTACAGCAGAACCTATATTGATCATCTACCAAAGGTCTGGGGAGGTCCTTGCTGACTGAAAGGTAGCCAACATTATTCCAATCTACAAGAAGGGCATGAGGAAACTACAGACCTGCTAGTCTAATCTCTTTACCTGGAGCAATTATGGAGAAGATCATACTGGGTGCTACTGAAAGGCATTTAAAGGGCAATGCAATCAGCAGGCACAGTCAACATGGGTGCACAGAGGGCAAGTTCTGTCTAACTAATTTGATATCCTTCTACGATAAAGTCACCCCGCTAGTGGGTGAAAGGAAAGCAGATGTAGTCTTTATGTATTTTAGTAAGGCTTTTGATACTGCCCCTTACAGCATTCTTCAAGACAAGCTGTCCAGCTGTGATATGAGCAGCACTGAGAGAAAAACTGGCTGAAGGGCATAGCTCAGAGGGTTGTAGGAAAGTGGGCTCCATCTGCCTGGCAACTGGGCACCAGCAGTGTTCCTCAGGTTTCAATCCTAGGGCCAGTTCTGTTCAATGTTTATCAAGAATGAGGGTGCAGCTGAATGCATCATTAGCAAGTTTTCTGATGAAATCAAATTGGGAGCTGCTGTTGACTATCTTGAGGGACAAGAGGCCTTGCAAAGGGATCTGGTAGATAAGAGAATTAGGCAATCATCAATTTAACAAGAAAAAGTGCTGAATTCTGCATCTGGGATGGAGTAACATGAGATAGAAGTTGAGAGAGGAGAGGTTTGCAAGCAGCCCTCCAGGGGGACCTGTGGGTGCTGTAAACAACAGGCTCAATCAATATGAGGCAGCAGCGTGCCCTCGCAGACAAGAGGGCAAACCACATCCTGGAGTGCATCAAACACAGCACAACCAGCCAGTCAAAAGAGGTGATCATCCTTTATATTTAGCATTTGTATGGCTTCACTTAAGAGTATTGTATGCAGTTCTGGGCCCCATGACTTAAGAAAGATGTGAAGGTCCTTGAATGTGTCCAGAGGAGGGCAACAAAACTGGTGGAAGGGCTGAAAGGCATGTCCTGTGTGGAACTGCTAAGGACTCTGGGTTTGTCTAGTATGAGGAAAAGGAGGCTGAGGGGCAACCTCATTGTTCCCTACAACTTCTTGAGGAGAAGTGGAGAGGAAGGTACTGGTGTCATCTCTATGGTACCCACTGATGATGCATGGAAATGGTCCAAATCTGTGTCAGGGGAGGTTCAGGCTTGACACTAGGAAGCATTTCTTCATTGAGAAGGTTGTCAGACACTTGAACAGGCTTCCTAAAGAGATGGTCAGTGCCCCATGCCTGTCTGCGTCTAAGAAGCATTTGGACAATGCCCTTAATATTTTGCTTTAATTTTTGGTCAGCCCTTAAGTAGTTAGGCAGTTGGACTAGTTGATCATTGTAGGTTCTTTCCAACTAGAACTATTCTATTCCATTCCAAATCAAACCAATGAAATAACTTTCCTTTGGAAACAAACAAATAGCATATTAAGTGAAATGTATGATGCTGCTTCCTAGCACCCACACATGTGAAGATCACTGATCTGCAGCATCATAACTAGCTGTGTTGTGAGTGCTTGAGAAATAGGAAGGGAAGATCTGTGCTTTCATGCATCCAGAAGAACATGCAAGGCACAATGAGGTGCCAATGGAAGCAATCTACCCAGAGCAATCACACCTTTGCAGAATTTCATAGACAGGAATGGTAACACCAGACTATATTTCTATACTGTTGCCTTGGGATCACTGAATTCTGGATCAACATGAACAGTTGCCTCAGCTCTACTCCTTATACAGGTATGTCCTTGCATGATAAAAGCCATCTGTTCCAAAATCAGGACAAGAAGAATTGTGTAGTGCACTCACTGGAGTCATAAGTTTGCTTCTTTTCCCATTTGTACCTATCAGTTGTGCCACATTTCTCCTTTTGAAGTTACCCCTGACAAGCAGAAACAATAATACATCTGAAAGAGATGTAGTGGAAGATGCACTGCATTTCCACAGGGCTACTAATAGGTCTGCTGATCACACTCCCAGGCTACTATGCCTCAGGTCCAGGCAGCTCCATGTTTCCTGAGTGCACTTGGGGCATGTGATGACCTGAAAAGTTGGAAGTCTCCAAATACAGAAAAGCACTGAAAGGACTCATAACTTCAAAAGCAATTGAGCTCAGGCCTAAGTCTCATATGCCTTTACAGTGTTTCATAACACAGAGTTTAACTTCACATTTTACAAGTTAGTCAGGCATAGGATTAAAACCTTCTTTTTCATGGATGATTCTTCTAGACAGCAAAGCTAGTCTATAACTATTTAAGCCAGAAGTAATGTATGGTATGAAAGGTGTCAAAACTGCCATTCCAAATAGATCGCTTGACTTACAATATACAAATTATCTTGCATGCTGAATAACACAAGTCTGAGCGTAAATTATGTCACACTTTTCTTATCCAAATCAGAAGCACTACCATTTAAGTAATTTATTATCAGTCCAGCTTGCCTGTAATTAACACGGGTATGCTCATCATTTTACAAGTGATTATTTTACATTGATTATGCAGTCAGTGAAAGATTTTTCAGACTTGGCATTTACAGGTCTGACAAACAGAAATCAGCAAAATGTTGGAGACAGACTCTGAAAAGAAAGGAGCAGATTAACAGCAATAATCAATAGATGGGTACCCAATTTAATGATAAAGTGAAATACAGTTGAGATTTCTGAATTCCAGAAATAAATACACCTATAAAGTTCACATGCTTTTGCCCAAGATCCTTTCTTTTCCCAACCAAAAAAAAACCCAAAAAACCCCAAAACCAACATAACAAAACCAACAAACCCCTCCTTTTTAGTAAGGTCACATGTTATAAAACTAAATGACTAACAGATACAATGATAACAACAAAACATAGTGATGATCCCAGCCTGGGAAGAAGCCAGAATGACTCTAGATATAATGTACATGCTTCATCTTCTCAACTATTAACTATTTAATATTGCTAAAGCTTTTAATTTCAAATTCCCACACCAGGAATTCAAACAGAAATCGCTTCGGTAATTTAAACTTTTACAGTCCTGCAGCGTGTTTAAACAGCTGAGTCTCAGTACCTCCATAACATGGGTACCACTGCACCTTTCCATAAAAAAATCAGAACAGAGCGTTCAGTCCAGATAAAATGTCACAGCAAGTCAACAGCACTCCCTGAAACAGGGCTCTTGTAATCCACTTCTCAGATCTCTGTCCTAACCAGTAAAGAATGAATATAATGCAATTTATTTGAGCATTTATTTCCAAAGGCACTGTCCTGAGTTACACAGGACAATTATGCTCATCTTACAGGTTTTGAGGCAGTAAGCTTTATTAAAAGTCAATGGATATATTGGCCGGTTACAATTAACTCTTCCAACCTACAGGGATGCTGGTGAGGGACTATTCATTAGGGACTGTAGTGATAGGACAAGGGGTAACGGGCTCAAACTTAAAAACAGGGGAGGTTTAGATTGGATATAAGGAAGAAATTCTTTACTGTTAGGGTGGTGAGGTACTGGAATGGGTTGCC
>JAOSLQ010052068.1:0-13792 GCA_025629905.1 Lorius lory
TTTAACCCATTACCCCTTGTCCTATCACTACAGTCCCTAATGGAGAGTCCCTCCCCAGCATCCTTATAGGCCCCCTTCAGATACTGGAAGGCTGCTATGAGGTCCAGAGATAGACACGCAAACATTTTTGTGTGCAGTATTCTAGTATTTTTGAAATGGGACTGGAAAGAATGGAAATTGGTGGAACTAATGTGATTTGTGTCTTGGCAAAAAAAAGCACCTAAACTTAGCATCCCTAAACACAAATTCATTTCCCGTGCTTCTCAGTGTTTTGCAAGCTTCACAGCGAACAATAGTTGTTTGTCTGATTTCTTGGTTTGTAATCAAGGAGTGTGGTTGGAACTGCAAATAATTTTCTTCTCCTTTCCTTATATTTTTACAGGAACCTTGCTCAGCCATCATGGGATGTGGGAAAAAAATTGATAAATCAATCAAAAAGGGTTTATATTGGCTTCTACATATCATAGCAAAAGATTTTGATGCCTTAAATGAGCGCATCCAAAGAGACACTACAGAACAAAAAGCATATGAAGAACAAAAGAAACTAGAAAGAGCTGAGCGAGTGAGAAGGATACGAGAAGAACGGTATTCTCTCTGTAATTTCTCCTACTTCCCTTTCTCTAAGATACTTGATTCGTTCCTGTGCACAGAGCTTATGGGAACCAAGCTATCAAGGATTTAAAGCTTACTGAGCATACTGAGTGTTTCAAGCAAATATGATTCCCTAACTGTTACTACATAAACTGAACAGGCTGGTGCAAGTTCTCCTTTCTGCTTATTAGAGTCTAGAACTGTGAGAAATTATGGAGGTCTTTTAAAAGCAGAATAATAGGTTTTAGTCTGGTTTCCCACCACATAGATTTGAACATAAAATCCAAACCAAAAACACCCCAAACAACTGAAAACCTTGAATTGTTAGAAAAGATTACTAGGGTGAAAATTTCAGCATACTGTTGAACAATCAAAACCTTCCAGTTACAGATGTATTCTGTCACATATTTTGTGCTCAGAAACTGCTGCTACTTCCTGAAGTGCTGGTTGAACATTCTGGCACACGGCAGCGTGTGTTTCTACCTCTGCTGTAGCACATACTTGTGCTTTATTGATGTTAGCCCCTGGTTAGCCTGCCATTGTAATTTCTGTAGAATGCTTTTCACAATACAGAAGCATGTTGTAAAAACCAGCTGGCATAAATTAGAGGGTGAGTTAAATGACCTAAGAAGTATGCAAAACAGCCTGGCTTCTTCATAATTCTTTGTTCATCTCCCCTTTTCCTCCCCACGCCTGCCCCCCAAAACCCCCCAAACACTAAAATGACAACAACATAAACCCAAAAACAACGATAAAGAGAAAGAGAAGAAGGAAGAAGCATACCTGATGATGAAGACCCCGAGCCTGGGAACTCTGAAAACCCCTTCCAGCCTATATCTGCTGTAATCTCTGAGGTATGAGAATATGTGGAAATCTGGATCGGTTTAGACCTACCACTAACAAATGTCTGAGAGGTAATAACAAAAATAGTTCACTTAAAAGAATTGTTCTCAGTTTGTATGCACAGCATTCATTTATTTATTTTCTCAATCTCGTCAGTCTTGTTTTATGTGCGTTGAATCAATGCTTTCATGTTAAGAAAATCCCATTAGTGCTTTGGTGACAAAAAAGTTTTGTAGGCACAGTAAAATAAAGGTATTGTAAACAGCTGACTGAACACATTTCCTAATTAATAGATATTCAGGGGTGGAAAATATTCAAGGTCTTTGAGTTTCTTGGAAAGTGTTTTAGTGATGTAGTGAATCATACAACATCTCCCTGACTACTTCAACTACTTAGATTTCTGAGCATAACCTGGTTTCTGTTGAAAACAGACACTTGAGACGTTTTGTTAGCTCTGACACATGAAAAGTCTATTAATATACAAAGTGCCTTTAATAGGTGTTTCTGGGATCAGGAAGTTCTTCTTTCCTATACTGTATTTTATTCCGTTGACTTGAGATAACGTAATCTCAAGAAACACATAAACTCTCAGGAATTTTTCCAGTCAGTAGTTCAAACATTTGCTTCTCTCGAGTACAAAAGCGACCATATATCCATGTATCTTGTAAAGTCAGCTACGTGCACAGTAATGCAATTTATAGCAACAGACAGTGTAAGAAAAGAAGGTTATATCTGCAAGTATTGTAGAGACATCGATTCAGTGATATTGAAGCCGTGAAGCAGCTTACCATTGAGTCTGTGTGACACAATTGGTGTTTGTCCAAATCATGGTAGCAATTTCTGCATACTTAAACTCTGTGCATGTGTATTTTGTTTTAACTAAAACCATAATCCAACAAGTTAATGAAAGAGGAAGAAATTATGAGGTTTCTAACCGTCTGCTCAGGAATGTTGTTGTTTTTTACTTAGGTAGCTTATTTTTTCTTGTCATATGACCAAAAAGAAAGCAGGGAAACAGTCTATAAACCTAAAGATAATTTCTTTTCCTGCTAATATTTTACCTTTTTTCAGATGTGGGACAGAACAGAAAAGCATTTTAGGAATATTTTGATTTTTTAAATAGTCTTCCTGTCTTACTCGGCAGGTTACAGCATCGCAAGTTGTTAAAAAGATTCTTATCCTTTTTGTTAGAATGAAAAGCAAATTGAAAAGGAAAAGAAGCGGCAAAGGTTGGAGACTGAAAAGGCTACAACTGTCCTGAAATCTCAGACGGAACAGGAACAAATGGATGGCCATCACTTATCAAGTAGCAGTAGCCAAAACACAAATGACAGTAGATTAGAAGCATGCAATTCTACAACTGCACAGCTTTTGCAGCATGAAGAAGAGAGCGAGCAGCAAGCCTCAGAATGCCTTGACTCAGGTGAACTGCTTCCTTTTAATGTGTCATTTAATGTTATTTTTCACATAGTTCCTCCATCTGTGTACTATTTTTCAGGATGCCATACATCAGTTTAATCTATTGAAAACAAAAATGCACTACTAGGTTATTGTATTGGAAAATCTGCTTTGAAAAAGTGTGTGGTTGTTGGTGTGACTGATACTGTAGCTGAAACTAGGTTCATTTTCATCATAATCAAATATGTGGTCCACTTTCCATCAGTACCAAGATGATTCAAATTTCTTTGTGAAAGCAGAGAGTTTGCATATGGTTTATGCTTCCAATTTATTTTCTATAACAAAATGTTGTATAAATTGTACATTTCATATTATTTTGTGTATAAATGTTGACTGAAAATGCTGATGTATCTCATTGCAGCTACTGGATTAGATGATCGATAATATTCTATGAATATAATTTATGGTATGTAATGCTTTATTTCTGTTTGGTACAGATAGCAGCAAGAAAAAAAGTAAAAAACCAAAATTAAAAAGGGGCCACAGAGTAGAACCTGTTAATACAGAGGATGCTGTTCCCAAAAATCCTACACCACCACCAGCTCTTCCACCAGGTAAGTATACTAACAAACTATAATCGGTGTCTCAGTTTGTGGTTATTAATCCTTTAAAATACACATGTGCATGATGAAACTGGAATGGTCTTCAGAGGTACGCTGCTGTACCTTACTCTCTAGGAAATTTGTGATGCAGTTTTCCACTTCATGGTATAGACTTCCAGCAATATTGGTTTGATTTACTCCATGGAGGAAGATGTTATTTTCACAATAAAAAAAAGTCCAAAACTTGACTACTCACTGATGAAAAAGTGATTAAAAATATCAGTATTTTAAGAGTAAATCAGTTTATTTTTAAAGTATTCCATCATTATTCACTGTATATACAATATATTACGTACTTCTGGAATTTCTAAATGCTTTCATTTCTCCCCAAGAGAACTGGCTTCCGTATATTTTGTCAGAATCAAGTGCAGTCGTGCCATGTTTTGACTGTCTTTATTTTCCTTTAGTTGGCTGGGGAACTCCCAAACTTAATAGACTTCGAAAACTTGAGCCTCTTGGTGAAACACATCATGCTGGTAATTGAAAATATTTTGGGTTTTGTACCTTTTTGAAGCATTTTCCATTATTTATTCACTTCAACATCAATTTCACTCTTCATCTCTTTTTTTTTAATATATTTATTTCTTAATGCCAATTTTCATTGACCAAAAGCTAACCTTTTTGCTTAGTAGAAAGCATCTTTTTGATTTTTCAAGTCTTATTTTTTTACTTAAAAGGGTTAGTTCTCTCATAAAGATTCACATAGAGAGTTTAAAGCAGCACAGGCAGCAGAACCTATTAATGACCTGAAGTGATTTGCACAGCAGCATTTACCTGATGTTATAATGTGCCATATAGCAAAAAGCAACAGGGCCAGTTACTTTGAGTCCAAACACCCATTGCATTCAAATTGAAAATTTCAATGTGTATTTCCATTGTCCTTACGTAGACAGTTCCTCGTTATCTGATGCAATGAGGACAGGGGTTGGGTTACCTGGATACTGGAAAAAGTGTGTGACGCTGCAGAAAGACCTAAGCAGAGCTGCAGAGATGCAGCAGGGCTTATTAATTTGGCATCCATAGTGGTTCGTCCACATCCAGGCTGATCCTGCACTAACCTGCCTGCTTGTTTCCACGCTGATCTTACGATCTGATCTGGAAGTGCTAATCACTTCACAGTGCTGAACCCAAATGTGCCCCATGTATTTCTGTAGTTCTTTGAAGTACAGCCCCACATCCAGATGAATTTGCTGTGTGTAAACTGACTCCTTGTGTTGCCTCTTGAGGTAGTCCAAAATTTCTTCTACCCGACACTATGGTTTCATATGATTTTACAAGCATAGTCTGTAAGAATTGTGTCGTTGATTTAGGGGTGTTTTCTTGAGAGAAGGAAGGATAAAGACATGTGGGCATCTCTGAATTAAATGCATTATGATATCTAGGCCAAAAGAGGGACTGCAATCCCAGCTATGAGGAAAAGCCCGGCACAAATTTGATCGTAAAAGTAATGAGACTTCCAGATGAAAGCTAGGTTATTGGTCTACCAGGGCAGGTGTTAGTGATAAAGCTTGGAATCTGCTGCTTTACCTGAAGAGGCAGTGTCCTTGAAAGTTCACAAACTGGTAGGAGAAATAAGTTTAATAACTGGAAATGTTAAGGTGTAGTAGTCAGAGTCATGATTTCCCTCTTCAATAATAACTATTTTCTGGTTTTGGAAGACCATGTAACATATGTTTTTTATATGCTCATATTCTATCTTTTTCTCATTTTTGGATGATAATTTCTTCATTTTTCTTTCATTTTTATTCTTCAAATTTTGAAAAGCGAAGTGAATATGGAGACGTCTGGAGGAATATGAGAGGAGGGTAACTAAACTAAAGCAATGAGAACACTTACACAAGTTGAACGAATAGAACGTTAATTGAGGAACTCACAGAGAAAGGAGCTCAGTGTGGCTGTAGTGATCCTTGAGCTTAACCCTGGCTTGAATTGATTGCACTACTATCATGTAGCACAGCACCATGTGGACATACCTGCTGAAGTTCTGAAGTACCAGAACATGGAGTTTCTCTGCCAAAGAATCAAAAGAGGCCTAAGGGGGAGTTAAGATCTCTAAACCCTAGATATTTATTTTTTGCAGGAACATAATGAACGTGCATAAAATGTAATTTGTAGTCTTAATTGTAAAACCATCTTGCTCTTCTTTTTCAAAGGCACATAGAGAGAAGGCGGCAAGACAGAAAAGACAGATGAAGAGGTAGGGAGGGGAACAAAGGGAAGAGGTGGTACTCAGTTTTGATCTGTGCCTAAGGGAGGTGTTACATTTTGTAGCAATAGCATGGGTGGGACAAAGAGGGAAAAAAAACCCAATGCTTAAGCTAGGTTCCCTACTCACAGATGTGTAGATTAGTAACCTAAGATCTGTGTTAATGTAGTCCATTTGTAAAATAAGGATAATAATTGGAATATTTTGGAATGTAATGATGGAAAAGATGTTGGTAGGGAAATAATCTCTTGAGCAGAGATAGAACCGTTGAGATCAGATGAAATTTGGAGTGGGTTTTTTTTTTTTTTATTCTCTGAAATGCACTTTTTTCTAGAGCAATACTGCATTCTGTTGAAGAATTGCTTTGACAGTTACTGGCCAAGTGGTTAAGAAGTCTTTGTATATAGGGCAAGTGAGCACCTACCTTCATGTAGACCAGGCTGAAAAACTCAGTTCCGGTAGGATGTCCAGTAGATACTTTTGTCAAGACTCCAAATAAAATTGTAAGAAATGTCCATAAGAGCAAGGAAAGAAAAGAAGTATTTAACAATCTGCTTTTAAAGGGTTAAGGAGCCTTGGTTATGCATAGAGGTTATTTTCAGGAGTGCTCTCAAAGTCTATGTCCAAAAGTGTATCAATGAAACAGTTGATAGCTCCTCAATGTAAGTCAATCCCTGAAGCTTCAAAACAGATAGGACTTTTTGTACTGTTGATTTCTGCTAGTCCATAATAAAACACAGGGATAGGTGTTTCTCAGTATTCGCATGAATTCTAGCATGGGTCTTTTTCAGTCAGGATAGCACTTACTCCTTTGGGTTTGTCTTAAATATGATTTTTTGGAAGTGTCACAAATATGTCGTAGACCTTGCTGGTGAAATGTGTAAACTAGTGCAGTGTGTCAGATTGAAACAACCTCCAAAGGGCTGGGTTTTAATGCTAGGTTGTTTTCAGAGGCATAAATCTGTCTTAGTGGTTTAATGTGCAAACTGAAAAAGTCAAGTGTTGGTAAGCAGACTATTCAGTATATATATTAACTCGGTTTTGTGTCATTCTTAGCAGAGAACATTATGTTGGATGTTTAGGCAGAGTTAGCAGGCAGTGAGTCAGTTATATAAATATTTAATTATACACTTACTTTCACTAAAGACTGCATTTTTTCCAGTCATGCTAATGATTTTAGCACAACACTGGGTAATGAGTGTCTATTTATTGTCACTGGAGAATATATTTGCAAGAATGATAAACCTCTCTCATTAGAAGAGGTAAAATTGGCTGCCAGTCCTGAAGCCAGGCTTCAAGAAACTGACTAATAAAACATCCATTGTGCAAGTGTTCATTTACACTATAACCATTTGGTTTGGGACTTTGTGTTGGCAGGCCATCAAGGCTTTGTTAGGGAAGAGGTTGTCTGTATAAGCAAAATTGAGATTTGAATGCTTCAAAAAGCTGCTTTTATTTTTTCTTCATTTCTACCTGTTTTCTCTTACCATCTTTCATGATGCTATTTTGCTTGTGAGATGCTTGCATGTACCCGTCTGCATGTTGGGATTGTTTTACTCTTAGATCAATCACAAATGTATGAGAATACTCCTTATTCTCTTCTGGTGCATTTAATAACTGAACGATTTCACTACTTTAAACTCCTTTATTGAGAAAAGGAAACATTGCACTTTTATCTAAAAATCCTTAATATAGTTCTTTCAGAAAGTTATTATGGCTTTTCAGATAGATGCCATGCATGAATGGTCCTTAAATTTTGGATGTTGCATAGCGTTACTGTCACTTAAAACTTCATTGCAATGCAGACTTGACTACAGCAACATTCAAATTTTGATACTTCATTTCTTCCTTTGTTAGAGACTTTGGATGTCATTTCCTATTTTTAGGAATGTTTACAGATCACCTTTGGGTTTGATCTTGCAAATGCTGATGCATGTATTCAAAATGTGATTAAACCCTGTTTTGGCCAGTACACCTCCAGACATTAACTAGCGCGGTGTCTGAAAGTTGCTGGTAGGAATTAGCTCTAAACTTGCAGGCCACCTTGTTTTCATTAAGAAAGCAAGAATTTACCTTATTTAAACATCCTTTAAGCAAGAGAGAGAATAAATGACAGATTAATGTGGGGGGGGTTTCTCTGCTATTTCTTATACAGATTTCTATGGAAAGCCTCTGCCCCCGCTGACTCTACGCCAAAGACCCAACAGTGATACCCACGATGTCATTGCTTAACTGGATCATAAATAGCATTTTATCAAACATCAAAATATTATTTCAGAAATATTTTATTTTTGCTCTTGAAGGAAAATTTTAAAAAATCACACACTTATCAGCCTGTTACAGAATAACTTGGTGACAAACATGGAGTTCCTTCTGTCGTACTTGGTACATCGGACTGTCATTTACTTTTCTCATCACCAGCTCTTCTTCAGAATTTAGCAGGAAATCAAGAAAGGTCTAGGTTTCCATGGATGCTCATATGGACATGGTATTGAATATTTATTGGGTTTACTTGTGAAAATACATAGCTGTAAACCTGAAGAAAAACATCTTCAAGATCACATAATACTGGATTGTACATTCTCACCAAGACCTGTCTCGAGGTGCTGCACAGTTGTTGGTATTTTTACAGCTAATAAGTTATTCTAAACCATTTTGTAAGATTCATGTATGTTAGGATGAATATAGGAAAGTTATGCAAAAAATATTGAGTATATTTTTCTAACTTTTTATAAAATTATTTGGAAGTTTGAGAGGACACATACACCTGCTACCAATAAAGCAGTAACTAGAAAGCATTAGAAAGCTGATAGTCAAATGCATACAGATACAGTATGCTTGACTCTTACATTTCTTTTAAGTAGCAATACTTTTTATTAAGCATTACATTACCAGATGCATATTTCATATTTCTGGCAATCTGAGGGAGGGGATGGGGAGGTAGAAAGGAAAGTTTAAGATAAATACTTTTTATACAAACTTAATGCTATTTGGATTGTCTGAAAGTTTTCTTATGTGTTGTTTTCTTTGTTTTGTTAACGAAGTTTGCCATAGGTAATAAACTCACTTGAAAAAGTAGAGCTGATTATTGTATTGTCAACTAAAACACACGAAAATTGCACATAGTGAAAGTTTTGCACTAATTCAGTCACCAGTTTTGATGGAAAACTGAATCGACCACTATGCAGACAAGTGCCAGTTGTTTTTAATCTTACTAATACTAAAATACCATCTTGAAAACTAGAGAAACCCCAGATTTTTAAGGACTTCTGTAATGCTTCCATGCAATATGTCAACATTCCATTAAACAAATCACAAGCAATGCATATGCATCAAGGGTTACAGTTGGATATATTCCCGTTTAAGTGTTTCTCCTCTTACATTGGAGACAACCATTGGTGTATTGTGTAAGGGTGTATTGTTATGACACTTATTTTTTTTTCACAGCAAGGATAAAACCCCCATTCAAGGGGTTTTTGAAGAAGCAGCACTTGATTTTCTGTTATGCTCTCAGTCTTTCATAACATGGTATTACCAAATGATTTCAGTAGATGTCAAAACAACACAATGTATATATTCAGCACTTAGACATTAGAAATCTTTGCCACGCAGCCCTTACAGCAGTGAGTTGCACAAATAAACATCTACCAATTAATCAAAATGCAATTATTAAGATTTTTAAAGAATATGCTGGAGTGGGGGAAAAGAAAATCAGTCTTGAGAATATGAGTTTGGAATAGGTGGAGAGGAATATTCCAAGTTTGCCAATTTAGTGTAAGTTTGAAACAATTTGTATGTGACTGTCAGCATGGAAATACTTTTGTTTATTCTAATAGTGTGACGTGGATCAATTGGTTTATTCTCAGGATTTAGCTATTTTCACTTCAGACAAACACAATATTAAGTGGAAGGGGGGGATGCCATAAAGGTTTATGTGTGCAATCTCAATCTTACTCTTTAGCTATGTTTCCACTTCACCTTTTTGGCATAATGGCTTCATTTTGTCAGGCTTGTATATATGTATTTAACAGTCTCATTTTGTAGAAAGTTATTACCCTTTTCTTTTAACACCAAACAATAAATTAATGAAAGTCTTTATTAAAAACCTAAAGCTAAATACTGCTGTGGAACAAAATTTGAGAACCTGAAATGTAAGATGTTGATAGTTACATGTGAAACGTGTGTTATGTGCGGTGCGTGTGTGGACACATGTATCGGGTTTGTTTCTGCTTTTAAAATAAATGGTACCAATATGTGACCAAAGCACTCCAAGATTTTTCCTGCAGTTTTGTTTATTAATATGCTCTGTAATTATTTACCAGAGTGGTTTTTTTTCAGTAATTTATACTACCTTTTTATTTGCTCAAGACATTTATATACAGAATAAAACTAATGCACAGCGTCATGTTTCCCACATGATCATAAATTCACAGTGTTTTGGAAGCAAGTCTAGTCATAAATGTTTAATAGCTGCAAGTCTCATTTACATTGCTAAAATGTACCAAATGGAGACCTTATAGACAGAATCTTTACATGTTTTTACAACTGCAGTGTGGACAGATTTGTATTATTATCCAGTAGGTTTAGTTTCACATCTGTGACTTGGTCTCTCCATGTAAATAATGCACAGTGAGGGGCACTCACTGAGGTGAGACAAAAGCACTATGATTTTAGAGGAACCTATTTGATAATCTTGTGATTCTATTTCAATTCCACAGTCCTAATGGAGAATTAGAAAGCCTTAAAACAAGTACGTGGAGTAGACAGCTGATGCCAGCTTTCTAATGCCCCTCTTGTGAGCCCTGGTTACGAGGACCAAGATGGAAGCAGCAGAGGACACCCACAGTGATGCCTGTGTAATAGGCAACCCTCAAGCACATCCGTCACCCTGTTGGCTATCAGTGTAGCCATGGAAGCCCTGTGCAGAGGCTTTGAGCCCTTGGTATTGCTCACCTTCTGGGCTGTGAACTCTATATGAGCTTTATAGAGGTGGTGGTGATTATCCTTTCCTTGAAACTTTAAGTACCATAACTCTGTCCTCTAGGGGCCTATGTGACACCTGAAAATGGATTTCTCAAGTTTGCTTTTTTAGATTACTTTTGAAATAAGGTTGCCAGAAGTGGTCTCATGACAGTTTTCTTCTCCAGTAGAAACCGGTCTATATCCTGAGAACAGTTGGTTTTGGGAATAATGATGGCATATTAGAAAAGATTGATGGGCAGTAACAAAGCAAGCAGCATAGGTGCTTCCCCCCGCCCCCCCCACCTTTAGATAACATTCAAGCAGTATTTATCCACGAAGGTGTTCTAGTACTTATTTGAAAGCTTAATACTGTAAATCAGGATAACTGAAATTGCTATGCTGTCCATTAGCTTCCTGGCTTCTGGAATTCATTCGGCTTACATACGATATATATTTTTTCATCAATAGATGCATCTGTAAATGGAGTGAGGAACCATATTCTTAAAGTAAGTGTAATCTGAGACAAGTTTATCTCTGGATAGAAGAATATTTCTCTTGTCTGGTTGGTTTTGTGCAGGTTTTGGTTTGTTGGTTGGGTTTGGTTTTTTTTCCCCCATTTTATCCCCCTGCTGTTCTCATAAACTGTGTTTTCTTACTTAGGATTGCTTTGGCAACTGCTTTATGGTAACAAAATCTGTGCTTTCCAGAGGATTTTAGGAAAGTGGACAATGGAATGGTTAGCAATTTTTGTGTACTCCTCAGTGAATATGAACTTGAGATCACTCTGAATTCTCTTCCTGTTGGACTAGCAGAAAGATTGAGAGAGAGGACAATCTTGAGTGAGGATGATTAATGAGATATGAAGCCTTTGCATCAAGGAAAGTATGTGTGAAGACCAACAAAGGCAAGTGGAGTTTAATGTGGGGCTCAAACCCACAAGCCTCATCTTAAGACTCTCATTATACTGTTGTGATTTTAGCTGAGATAGAGTTAATCTTAGCTGGTACAATGCTGTGTTTTTGATTTATTATGAACATAATGTTGATAATCTCCAATGTTCTTGTTGCCAAGTAGTGCTTACCTGAAGTCAAGGACTTTTCAATGCTCTGCCAGTGAGGAGGAGCACAAGATGGGGAGGGCTTCAGGCTTACTTCAGCTGTGCTACTGAAATAACGATGCACTGATAAGCTACTAGATAATAGACTGAAAGCCTGAAGAAGGAGACTTGGGATTTTGGAGTATATACATACATATACACATTTTCTTCAGAAGGCAGTAGATTTTGTAGACCTCATACAGAAGGTTAGTCATTCTTCCCAGCATGTTTGCATTTCCTACAGCAAAAGTGTCCTAAAACTTACTGTGCGGGAAAATGGTCCTTAAAAAGTTTCCCAAAGAGTACTTAATCCCAGTAGCATTAATTTACATGATCTTCTAATCTACATATTGTGTACCCTACAAGTCATACCATCCATGACTTTGATCTCCCTAAAATGTAGCAAGCTTTTGCTACGTCTGTCCTAATAGAACAAAGAAAGAATATTGTTTGCCTGTGTATTTCTAAATTACTAGATAATAATAGTGTTGATTCAGTAGTTGCTTGCTCCAGAAACTGTGGACACCTGAAACTGAACAGTGGAAGTCACAGTAGTGGCCTGTCTTTTCTGTTCTCTAGGCTTGGAGGATGTTGATGCACTTGGTGTTACTTCTGAATATTGACTTGTTACTCAAGACATTTCATCCATCGTCCGCACTCTGAAAGTGTCAGGGGACAACAGGGCGTACACCGTGTCCTCTTCCTTTGCTTTCCTGAAAGGCAGGGCATGCTTAGGAAACACAAGCTTGAAATAAGGTAAGTTGTGTTTAAAGGAAATGTGTTAGCTTGAAAGAACTGTGCACTGAGGTCATAGAGTTCTGGAGAATTTCACAGCTCGTGGTTTGTCATCTAACAGGGCACCCAGGGATGTACATGGTCACTTTGCATGGCAAGGGTAGCTGCTTAGGTGACCAAGATCACATTGGTTTGGGTTGGTTTTTATTATGAGGAACAGCAGCCTGCCTTTCAAAATGTACTGGTTAATCCCCACCGAGTCAATCCATCTCTTCAGTAGCACATGAGACAGGATTGCAGTTGCGTTTTTACTGTGCTGTTGCAGTTCACCTGTTTGTGATGGGGATGCTGGTAGTGAACAAGCCATGTAAGTGAAGTCCTTTCTTCTGACACATTGCAAATCTTACTGGTTTCTGATGCATTGAACAACACTGATGGCACCATCTACAAGTGGAATATAACCCTAGACTCAGGGCAAGGTGGCTCACTCAATGTATTTCTTTGTTTTACTGTGTGACAACCTGGACACTTGAGTTTGTCTTAAACATGGCTTACATTGTAGTGTGAGGGCCAGGAAACTGAGCTCGTCTCAGGCACCATTTACATCCGACCATAGCAGGCCTTGCAAGAATTAGTACACATGAAGCAAACAATAAGGATGTTAGCTCTAAATACTGCGTAGACAGGATTGTTGTGATCCCTTTGTTCGAAGCTGATAAGCCTCCTTTCAGGTTGTGACATATTGGTACAGGAAAATTCAGGTATTGTATGTATTTTCTTGTATGTCACTGGTCTTGGCAGAATTACAGCCACAGAGCACTGTACTTTTAATACCAGTTTTGTTCTGTGTCTGTTGGTACAACTCATTTAATAAAAAGCCTTTCTGCTTTCCTTTCACATTTGATATGTAACAGGCCTCCATTGTATTCCTGCCTTTTTGTCAGGATCCTGATTGAAACATTTTAAATAAGCTTTTAAGTTTGATGGTAATTTGCACAAGGTTTGCATAAATGTTCTTAAGTCTTCATTAGTCAGTGCCTGAAACTCAAATATTTATCTGTATCATTGCACTCCTGCCTTTACCTTTGCAGCCCTTTCCAGCCTGGATTTCAGAGGCCAGTTTCACCAGGTGGAAGCTGCATGGGCAGACTTAAATCAAAACCACTGTTAAACAAGGGGTTGCTCTTGCTGAAGGAATTGACAAGTCCCAATGGGCATAGCGGCCTTCCAGTATCTGAAGGGGGCCTATAAGGATGCTGGGGAGGGACTCTTCATCAGGGACTGTAGTGACAGGACAAG